>CAUYRT010081374.1:0-35709 GCA_963574885.1 Lepilemur ruficaudatus | reverse complement strand
CTCTGTTGCCTGGGCTAGAGTGCCGTGGCGTCAGCCTAGCTCACAGCAACCTCAAACTCCTGGGCTCAAGCAATCCTTCTGCCTCAGCCTCCCGAGTAGCTGGGACTACAGGCATGCACCACCATGCCCGGCTAATTTTTTCTATATATGTATTTTTTTAGTTGGCAAATTAATTTCTTTCTATTTTTAAGTAGAGACGGGGTCTCGCTCTTGCTCAGGCTGGTTTTGAACTCCTGACCTTGAGCAATCCGCCCGCCTCGGTCTCCCAGAGTGCTAGGATTACAGGCGTGAGCCACCGCGCCCGGCCGGTGACCACAGTCTTGACGTGGAGACAAATAGCAGCACGTCTGACGTCCTCTTGCTCTCGTATAGGCAACGTGACGCCGGAAGACATCAAGAGAGTTGCTTCTAAGATGCTCCGAGGGAAACCGGCAGTGGCCGCCCTGGGCGACCTGACCGACCTGCCCACGTACGAGCACATCCAGGCGGCGCTGTCGAGCAAGGACGGGCGCCTGCCCAGGACGTACCGGCTCTTCCGGTAGAGTCCCTGCGGATGCGCGGGGCCCAGCGGCTGTGGACAGAGGCTGCTTCCGCACACGCTGCCCGGGGTATGGACTTGGTGAAGGATGCCTGGTTGCGTAGACAGTGCGCATGGAAGGACGCTCCTCTTCAGCTGGAGAAGGAAGGGGACGTTGCCAGAACGCCTGCCTGGTTTCCATTCCTTCAGCCTGAACGTGCCAGTCGGCAGAGCACATGCTCACGCTCCCCACTCCCGGTTGGAGACCAGGCGCAGCGCGGAAGAGTAACAGCGGCTCGCCGTGACAACGCCAGGCAGGTATGTCCACCGTGGTCAGCAGTTCTTGGCCTGTGGGGCCCACGTGAGTTCCGGAAACTTGGCCACTGAGCAGGGAGGCACAAGCGTGGGGTCCCGGCTTCCCGGGAGGCCCGAGTTGCACACACTGGACTGCTGTGTTCTGCGACGGGTCCCAGGACTCACCTCTGACAAACTGGACCGGACAGGGCACGGCCGCCTGGCGGAGCAAGTCCGTGTGTGTGTGCGCGCGCACGCGCAGGCATGGGTAATAAAATGGTGAACGTGTCTCTTACCACAGTGTTCTCTGTCTCCCTTGGGTGAGGATGGACGGAGCTGTTAAGGGCCTGTCTTAACTGACAGCTTCCTGAAACAGCGACCTTTCTCCCTGAGAATCATCCAGCTTCACCCAATACCTTGAAGCCTCTTGTCCTTTAACTGTGAGGTGCGTCCTGATTTCGGAGGTGTCGGGTGCGCACGGGGCCAGAGCTGAAGGCGCTGAGGGAGCAGGGCAGCGGTGGCACACGGCGTGGCTCTGCAGCGTGGGGACCCAGCGCCTCAGGGCTGGGTTTCAGGACAGCCGTGGGCCGCGTGGCTTGGGAGTAGCGCGACAGGTTAAAACTCCTGATGTGGTGCACATCAGTGGTTCTCACACAGAAATCACCCGAGGAGCCCTGTGGGCTGGGGGCCGGGGGGCATCGGTAGCTTGGGTCTGGGAACCTGCGTTAACCACCCGGGGTCAGTGAGGGCGGCCACGGTCCGCAGGACAGCCTGGTGGCCTGCAGCAGCCAGTGCACCGCACGAGATCGCGCTGTGTGGTTTGCTCAGAAGAGGACGGTCTCTGGTCACAGTTTCTGGGTAGCTAAGAAGCCAGCTCTGAGACGCGGATGCAGCGGAGTGGGCATTTCAAGGCAGTCACTCTGAAGCGTTACTCCTGTTAGTTCTCCAGCCGTGATACCATGTACGTATCTATCTATGCAGTGGTTTTGTCCGCGGTTTCTGCCTCGTGACTTCCGGACAGTCTGGCTGTTACCGTTGGGGTGCTCTAGGCCTCGGGAGCAGCCTCCGGAGACAGACTCTCTCTGACCTCCCATCCTCCTTTCTCCCGCCCAAGACCCCCATTCCAGAGGGGTCCCGCCCACGCCCAGGAGAACGATGCTGCGGGAGGCCTTGCTGGGCTTCCCCACCGTGCGTGTCGGATCCACCCTGGGTGTCCAGTCCGTGTCCACACCGTCGCCATCTTCATCCGTGCCCATCTAGTGGCGTCTCCACACCAGGCCCAAGGATGGGGCTCAGGGAGCTTCCGGGTGGCTGAACACGTGGAGGGTGGTGGCCAGGGAAGGCAGGGGGGTCCACGCCCCTCCCTCACACCTCACCCTACACACCTCTGCGTCCTTTATGATGTCCTTTGTAATGAGCTGGTTGGTAAACGTGATTCCCTGAGTTCTGTGAGCCACTCCAGCAAATCAGAGCCAACGGGGTTCGTGGGAGCCCAGCCTGAAGCCAGCGGGTGAGAGATCCGAAGGCCCAGACGCGTGGCCGGTATCTGGGGCCGTTGTGGACAGAGCCCTCACCCTGCGGGATCTTTGCCGTCTCCAGGATTGTCAGGACTAAACTAGAGGACACTAGCTGGTGTCCCTGCAAAATTGCTTGCTTGCTGCTGGGTGCGGCGAAGTCCCCACATATTTGGGGGTCATGTAAGTCTTCTGTGCTGCCGTGTTGGCCTGAGAGCAGAGGAAAAGCGTGGTTTGGTTTTCCCAGCACTGGCCTGTTGTTACGTTTTGGAAACGTGGAACCCTGCGAAATGACTGAACCTGTCTCGCAGGAAGAGTCAGCTTGCTCCCCGCCTGGCAGAGTCCAGTCCACTGGGGCTGGAGCCAGAGGAAAACAGTATATAATGTAACATACTGTAACTGGATTTTTGGCTAGAAACTCCCTAGTATCACCACGCCGGGGGGAAGCCCGGGCAGCACACAGAGGTGATGCGAAGCTGCTCCACGTGCTCAGTAGCAAGTGTCACGGTGAGGGCGGAGGCCCGAGTAGCCCGGCCGCATTCCGGAACCTGCCGCGAACCAGGCTTTGGCGTCCGGTGCTTGGGAAGCGGACGCTGGCGCGGGCTCCGCCTACTTCCACCCGCACCCAGGCTCTCCCGGGCCCCCCTCATCTGCTGCTCTGCAGCCCGGCGCTGCGTCAGCGCCGTCCCTGGCCACACACCCACCGCCTGGCACCACGCGCGGCCCCGCCTCAGAGCGCGCTTGCCCCGCGCTGTACCCTGCCAGGGCCCGGAGCAAGACCTGGGAAACACGTGTTCAGTGAAAGACGCCAGCGAACGTGCTGAGAACGAGAGCCGGATTTTAAGAAACCGCCCTCACGCTCGGTTGCATTTCACAGTTCATGAAGCTCGTTTTCCATTGCGATTGGCCGAGTTCCGTCGTGTTAATTTGGATTTTAAACTAATTTTCCAAGTGAAATTCCATTTGTCTAAAATCTAAAGTCTAGGCTCAAGCAAATCACTTGACTTTGAACCACCATCTTAGTAGACGTGTGCAGTGGTCCTCCAAGGACGTGGAGTCCTCCACACCCTGCCCAGCAGACCGCGCCGGGCTTGGGCTGAAACCTCTTCCCTGTGGTTTGGGTCGGAGAAAATGCCCGGACAGAACCCAGCAAGTCCCACTCGTCTCCAGCCCCACTACCATAAAAATCTTCGTAACAAGGAGATTTTTAATTAATTGATTTGTTTGAACACAATCTCACACGTATGGACTGATGGTGTGGACGGGGCTGCCTGTAACCTCTCGCTAATGGAGTTTTTCTCTCATTTTTATCAACAGATTAGGTGTGTGTTGCTTCCATGTTTTGGAAGGTGATGCTGATAGAAGTTTTCTGTATTATTCACTGGAATTTTTCAGTTTCATCACGGTCCACTCAAGTCTGAAGTATTCACTTTTCCCCGGAAAGGCCCTTTGCCCCTGGACGCCGACCTCCGGGGCGGCACACCTGGAACAGGGTCTGCACACAGCGGCGTGTCAGACGGCAGCGCGGTCAGCAACCTGAGGGCTGAGTCCAGACTTCTTGCCTTTGAATTTTACGGCCTTTTAAAATAAGACCATTGTGAGACTAGGGCGCGCACGGGTGGTTCCTTCCCAAGATTCAGTCTTTGGCTAGAAAGAGTTTAGGATCCAATATATGCATTTATTTAAAAACGTAAATATGGAAAAATAAATAATTTAAAAGACTAGATTGAATGTCCCTAGATTTCCATACATCCTCAGCCTACATTATTTTTTCCAAAAGATGGGGTGAGATGCAAAGAGCAAGGATGATTTCTGAACCCACTCCAAGAAAAACCCAGGACATGGCGGTGGATGCTGGCCAGGGGGACAGTGGTGACACCTTCCAGCCCTGCTCCACTGATGTCATGCTGTGGCTGACAGAAAGTAGCGTCTTACTCAGCTGGGGCCTCCTGTCACAAGGCAGCGAGCTGCAGCCTAGCAGAGGGGGACCGCGTCACGTCCGAGTGTCTGTCTTCGTCAGCTGGGCTCTCAGGCACTCCATCAGGTGTCTGAGGGGTGCCCGGCCCCAGCCCAGCCTCTGCAGACACCCATGTGGCTTGGGGTACCCAGAGGAGGAAGTGCCCGGCTCTTGGGGGGTGTGAGGGGCTGCCAGGCTGACGCAGCTCCAGAGACATCGACCCGGGCGAGAAGGCATGAACAAGGGCACTCACTGGCAGGAAGTGTGGGGGACCCCACGACTGCCTCTGGGGCGTGGGGGCTGCTGGGGGTGCGGTGCTACGGTTGGGGTCCGAGCTCTGCCTGCCCTGAGAGTGAAGCTGCACCTGTGCCCGTGGGGACGCGTCCTGACCGGGACAGGTGCGCTCAGGCTGAGGGCCGGCTTCCTCGCTGGGATGCGGACGCGGCAGGCCACGGCCTCGCCACAGCCCCACTTGAGAAGAACGTGGGACGGCCTGGGCTGGCTCACGAGGGTCCCAAAGAGGGCGAGAGGCCACCCAGTGGCGGACGCTTCCGTCTTCCAGTGCCTGGTCAAACGCCCTCCCACGCCATGGCTGGCGAGTCCTCCGCCGAGTCCTCGTGCGGCTTCAAGAAACGGTGCAAACGGTGCTGGAGTTCTGGTTCTTCAGCGCTTGCTGCCTCTGCATTTCCTTTGAAATGCGTCTTTTAATTCCTATTAAGTACAGTTCTCGGTCGAACTTGCCGGCAGCCAGTGGGATGCTGTGGAGGAGAGAGCCGCTGGGAGGTGCCCTCGCTCTGCCCAGCCCCGCGACGCAGGGGCGGGGCCGCTCCCAGCCGCCGGGCCCCGCCACCCGCCGGGCTCGCCTCAGCCTCACTTCCGGAAGCTTCGCGCCAGGGCCTGCCTCCTTGCTACTCCAGAGCGTGGCCCCGCAGGCCACGGACAAGCTTCCGGGTTCACCCTGAGGACTCCTGGGCCTCTCCAGGCACACAGGACACCCTGCTCCTATCTGGATGTTGTGCGATAGGACAGCGACACAAACACCCACATCCACGTGCCGCCGACCCCGGGCCCCGAGAGGGAGGAAGCGCACAGCGGACACTGACTTGTCACGGCCGGGCCGCACTTTCACTCGGAACAGGCCGTACACAGGGCGGTGGTCGGACGTCTTGATCCCAGGGCAGGAAGCGTACTTCACTGGGCAGATGTCACCCTTGTGGCGGCTTCTGTACAGGACCCGGTCCTTCAGGAAGATTCCAGAAGCAGGCGGGCCGGTTACTCACCATTGGCCGTGGCCTGCGCCTCTCCCGCTGTCCTTCGGCAAGGCCCCCGGCGCCCCTTCCTGGCCCCCACCCTCACAGGTATCTTGTTGCGGGTGTCTGTGGGCCAGAGGCCTGTCCCTCACTGCTCCCAGCCACCTCTGCCCCAGGGGCTTCCCACAGACCTCACGACGTGCCTGGCCCGGAGCCGGGGCCTGGGGAGGGCGCGGCAAGGAGGCAGGTGTGCCCGGCAGACAGCCCACACAGCCTGGCGCGAGGGTCCGGCGGCCCCGTTCTCTGCCACAGAAGGCTCAGACGCGGGTTGCTGGACCCAGGCCACACAGCCGGGATGCGGAACTGAGTTTCGCGGCCAGGCTGACCCGACGCTAGGTGTGAGCTCCTGACTAATGGGAGGTCCCTGCCTTGAAGCCATCGCGTTTGGCAGGTGGATGGTGGCAGGGCCAGGGCTGCCTGGGAGGCAGGGCGGGTGTGGCGCTCACCGTGTAGGAAGGGGTCCGCTGCTTGGACGTGCTGTCGTAGGTATCCTTCCCAATGTCGAACTTGTACGAGGGCAGGAAGTGGATGTCCGGCTCCTGGAAGCCCTTGAAGACGGACCCTGCAAGGGGACAGGCGCTCAGACTGACAGGCGCTCAGACGGACTCGCCGGGACCGCGGCCCCCAGGTCGCTCACCTTTCCTCATCTCGCGGGTCAGCTGGTCGTGCTGCAGCAGTGCCGGCACGTCCGCCTCCGGGCCCTGCAGCAGGAGGGCGTCCACGGCCGCGCGGCCCCCGCTCAGGCGAAAGTTGAAGTCTCCGAACCAGAACACCTCGTCAAAGCGGGTGGTGACGTCCGCTGCAGCACATGTTGGACACACGCGGGCACGAGGCCTCAGCGACAGGCAGCCCGGCGCAGGCAGGGTGACGGGGGTCCTCGGTCTGGGGCCCTCCCCTCCCCCAAAAGGAAGCGAGTCTCGGCGCTGGCTGGCAGGGGGCAGGGGCGGGCAGCCTGGGCTCTGCGGGCAGCACCCGCACCCCGAGCAGCCTCAGGAGCACACAGCGGCCTGAGGCTCAGGCAGCGACGGTCCCGTCTCAGCCCCACAGCATGGAAGGGGTGGGCGGGCAGTGAGGACTCGGGCCTGGGCTGCCGATGCCACGCCCAGCCTGGAGGGCACCGCCTGCCTGGCAGCCCTGCGTGAGGGCTGGGCGCCAAGAGCAACCGCCCCGACCCCAACCCTGGGACGCTGCAGACGCTGTTTCTGCTGAGCTGCAGAAGGGCGGGGAGGGAGACCCCGCGTGTGAGCCGGCCGCGGGCCCTCACCTGCACTGGAGCGGTAGGGGTTGGTGTCCGGCACGTTCCGCGGCAGGGCCAGGGCCTGCACGGTCCTGGCGTAGTCCAGCAGCCGCTCCGCCACCTTACCGTCTCCAGCTGTGGGAACAGAAGCCGGGCGGGGCGCAGGGCTCTGCACACTCAGGTCCCCCGCAAAGACCCCCGCCTCTGCGGCAAGGCCTGGCCGCGGCAGTCCTGAACGACGAGGTCTGAGCTCCGGTCCTCGTTGCGCTCGTGCCCGAGACGCACGGAGCGACCCTGCAGCCCCAGGAGACGCGCGGGTGAGGGGCTCCCCGCCCGGACCGAGGCCGTCCACGGAGAGGAAAGGTTTCCTTGGGCAGCACGCGGGCCCAGGCGCGACGACTTACAGGTGAAGTGTGACGTGATGAACAGGAAGGAGGTGCCGAAGAAGGTGAAGCCGATGCCCAAGGCGCCCTTGGTCTTGATCTGAGACACGATGCGTGTGGTCACCGTGGAGCACTCCACCTCTGCTCGGGGAGGCAGAGAGCCCTCAGCCCACTGTGCGGGACGCCGCCCGTGGCCCGGCGGGTCGTGGTCGTGTCTGTGTTCGTGCGAGGGGCGGGGTCGCCAGGGCAGCCACGTGGGACACAGCGGCCGGGAAGGCTGGATTCTGCCTCCCCGCTGAGGTGGAGGCTGGGCCACGACAGGGGAGCACGTGTGTGGGGTCCCGTCCACCCCCTGGCTGCACCCACCTGAGCAGAACCAGATGAGGTCCCGGCGGATGAACAGGGACATGTAGAGCACCCCGTGGGCTGCCGAGGACAGGAGCACATAGTGGGGCCCCAGCGTCTCCTGCAGACGTGTCTCCCACTCCCGCCTGCAGTGAGGAGGACGCGGCTGGGGGCGCACGCGGGGCCTTCCAGCCCCACCCCCGGACCCGCTGCCCAGCCCCTGGAGGAGCTGCCAGGGGAAACCGGCCACGGGGGCTCACAGCCTCACACTGAGAATGGCAGATGAGCAAGAGCAGGGCGTCGTGGGCACCTGCTCGCTACAGGAGGGTCTCCGGGGCCAGGAGCCAGGACCTGCCGGTGGGTTACAGTTCTGGCTCCGGTGTGGGCTGGTCCTGGATCCTGCCATGACTCCACTGAGCTCCCTCCCACCCTGGCAGAGCACCCCACCTGCTCCAACCTGCAGGCCAGGCAGAGGTGGGGTCCAGGGACCCCAGGCAGAGCCCTTACTTCAGGGCGTCTGGTGCAGGGGGGCCCTGCTGTTCAAACCGTGAACTCGGAGCCCACACAAGGCCTCCCAGGGCGACTCGGGCAGGCTGGCAGAGCCTCTGGGGACCGCCAAGCTGCACAAAACGCCAACCTCGCTCTTGGCTGCCTTTCTTTCTCTAAAATCAACTATTTGATTACAAAAAATATCATTTACTTTAAATTCTCTCAGTCACCATTTGAGAAGAAACTGACTCGCATGTTCACCCCAGGCTTAGAGGCTGCCCGTGTCTGGCTGTGCCCGGGAGTCTCAGAGCCCAGCAGCAGGACGCAGGAGGCCTGGCGGGCTTGGGGAGCATGAGCTGCGCCCTACCTGTCGGAGCAGCCCTCCTGCACCCCGACGACGTACAGGTCTTGGGCGTAGTCTGCCTCGGCAGGAAGCAGGAGCTCGTCCAGGCTTGGCGGCAGCTCCTGGGGGGAAGAGCCACGTGGGGTCAGCCGAGGCCAGCAGACTCCCCGAGGCCGGGCGTGCTGTGCCCGCGTCCCAGCCGCGGCATCTGGAGGTGGCGCTGAGAGACTCTTCTGAATGAGGGGAAACCGAGGCCACAGCCGAGAGGGGATCTGCCTGGCAGTCGATGAACAGCGAACAGCTGTGCGCTCGGTCTCCAAGGAGCCCGACACCAAAGATGCTACAGGACTGGGTGGGCCGCCCTTGCCTCAGTTTCCCTCTCCAAACACGAGTTTGTTTAACAACCACCTCCGAGTCGATGGCCGAGGCTGCGCTGGCCTCCGGGCCACGCCCGCTCAGCACCTGGGCACCTGGCCCGCGCTGCTTGTCCCTAGTCTGAGTGTCCCCCCTGGGCAGGCACCACTGGCTGCCCCCAGGCGCACCTCCCTGCTCCCATAAGCACAGACGCAATTCCTGGCGGGCTCAGGGCCCGCTCCCGCATTCCCAGCCCCTCTCCAGCCACGTGGCCAGGGAGGTGCAGGGGGGCGCCAGGGACCCAGGCCCTCACAAAGGAAGCGTGCGACCCCCGCGCCCATCCTCACTGCCCTGTGCTGGTGAGTGTGGGGCTCTGTCCCTCCCGGGCCAGGCCACTCGGGGAACTAGCTCCCCTGGCGACCCCGCCTCTGTCCTGAGCCGCCTTCGCACGCACATCACGCCCAGCCCAGTGCCGCTCACCTTCTGGCCCTGCATGTTCCAGGTGGCCACAAAGAGGGCCACGTTCCGGTCTGGGAAGTAGCGGGCCAGCTCGTCCGCCCCCAGCAGGGCCCCGCTGGCCAGGAGACTCCCCTCCAGGTAGCTCCTGCAGAGGGAAGAGACGACCTTGGGGCCCAGACACCTGGTGCTGCGGCAGCCCAGGAATCCTCCCGGGCACAGCAGGAGCTGGCTGGACGCAGCTCTGGGGACTCGGGGCCCCTCTAGGGGGAAACAGCAGCCCTGTGGGATGGCAGGAGCTGCACCCCCGGAGTCAGGACTCTCCGCAGGCCCTGCAGGCTCGTGGGCCAGACTCAGTGCTCATTATCTGCTCTGGGGGACGGTCAGCCCCGTCCCCAGTCGTGCACACACCAATCACGGATTTACACTGACCTCAGCTGCCTGCTGGGAAAAAGGGGCACAAAGGCAACGTTTTGGGCTCTTTTGGTGGCGAGGGCCTGGGAAGGCCAGGGGCGCACACAGAGGAGCTTCCACGCTGTGTGCAGAGCGGGGTGCACACCGCACGCTCCTGGGAGGGGCCGGTGTCCGATTCTCCCGCAGCCCAGCACCAGGCAGGGCGGTCTAGGACAGGGAGGTCCAAAGCCTCGTGCAAGTGCGTCTGTCTTCACGACACCCCACGGTTTCAGTCCACGTTCAGACTGTAACACGATCAAGCACGCGGATGGCCAGACACATCGCGTTATGCTCAAAGCCTGTTGACAAAAACCAAAAACCCCAGCCCCGTCCTGCCCCAGCCCAGGACACGCTCCACACTGGCGGCTCCTGCCCCGAGGCTGGCAAGCTGGCTCTGGAAAGAGCCGACAGTGTGTATTTTTGGCTTCACGGGACACCTGGTCTCTGCCACCACCACTAGGCTCTGTCGCTGTAGCGCAAAAGCCACCATAACTGACAAGATGGGCACGGCTGTGCCGATAAATACTTATATGGATGCTCGAGTAAGAATGTTACGTGGCATCCTCGTACCATGAAACGGTACAACTGTCTCGTCTCCAACCACTTAGAAACGCATCCGCCCCTGACCAGGCAGGTTCGCAGCGCCCGTCTGGGCTCCGCCCCACGCAGGTCGCTGCGCCGCCCCTTCTGGTCTGGCGCCTTCTCTTCCGCAGCGGGAGGTGAGAGTTTGGCGCTTCCACACCCAATGCCCCTTCACTGCGGAAGCCTCCGGCTTTTCCCAGTTGTGCTGTCTGTAGCCCCTCCTCTTTCGGGAGCCTCCTTCTGGAACACTGCTCCGACCCAATTCCACCCCCCCTTCGCTCAGGCTGAGGCCAGGCTGCTCCCCAAATCAGGACCTAGATGACGTCCACGCCGTCTCTGCGTCTCTGTGACATGCCCCCACCCAGCCAGCCGTCTGTTGCAGAAACCACGTCGTCTGTCCTGTGGGGTCAGACCACGCACCCACGCACGGCCTCCACGGTCCCCCGCAAGCGTCTGTCAGGTTCTCTCCCGTTTCCAGGCAGGACGCCCCAGCTCACTGGCACCGGGTGCGCTCAGCAGGCGCTGTGTCTGCCCGTCCCGCCCCAGTGATGCCAGGATGGACGGCGGGTTCAGGTGGTGTCGGCTCAGCAATCCTCCATAAATAACATCCCTGCCTCCGCCTGCCCCGCGGCCTCGCACCCCGGCGGCCGGGGAGCACCTGCTCCTCTCGGAGGACCCTTCCTCGGGTCGCACTACGACGGACTCTCCACTCCTCAAGGACATCACTTCTGTCTTCCAAGGTCACTTCTTCCTGGTTATCTTGGTCCTGTTCCCGCCATGGGGGCAGTCCCTGGTCCTGCCTGTTGAGGACAAGCCCTGGGAGCCGAGTCGGGTCCCCGACGTGATGAGGCTGCACTCTGGTGACAGAGGGCAGCTCAGGACACTGGGCTGTGGAGAGCTTTCCCCGGGGCTGAGCTAATCCACACAACTCAATCAATGCTCCGTCCTCTGCCCCGAGCTCACCCCGCCTGGTGGGCCGGTGACCCTCCCAGGCGCCCTCCAAGCCGCCCCCTGTACCGCCTTCCAGAGAAGGGTAGGGCCCCTCAGCTCCAAGGGCCCGTCTCTGGCCCTCTTGTCGCCGTGAGTTTGTTCGTGTGTGCGTTTGATTTTGTCCCATTACTGCCGCTTCACGGCGGTCCCAAGGGGGGCAGGGTGCCCGCAGTCAATGCAGCGCCAGTCGGGGGGACCCCTGAGCGCTCTCCAAACCTCCGGCTTACTCTCTTCATCCCAACTTCCCAGGAAAGTCTCACACCCTCACCCCGACAGTCCTGTGCAGGGGACCGCAACCCACGTGGCGCGGCACGTCTCCTGAGCCGCGGCCGCCGGCGGAAGCCACACCCAGCATTCGCACCGGTGCCCGTGAGAAATCCTTCACCTCTCCATGCTCAGGTTCACAGGACGTGACGTACACCGTGTCACGAGGGGGATCCTCCTTATCTCACCCCAAAACTGGAAACTCTCAACAGGACAGACACGCTCACACACTGGCCGTCGGGGCGCAGCATGCTCCGCCGCACGGCGCTAGGCGACGGCCTCAGGAGAGCACAGGTGAGCAGGGGCTGGCCCGGTGGCGGCTGGCCCGGAAGCCTGAGGCCCCCTTGCCTGTCTTCTCTACTCGGAAGCCGCAAGGTCCGTTCGCCCAGCTGCAGGGAGTGGCAGGCCAAGGGCACAGCCCCGCCCGGCTCCCGCCGCCGGCCAGGACCTGCAGGTGCTCTGCGGGAGACGGGAGACGCCGGTGCGGCCACGGCTGCCAGAGAAGGGAGTTGGTGGGAAAGCCGCCTCCACCCTCCAGGCCTGGCAGCGAGCAAAGGGCCGTTCAGCAGCAGGGACCGGCCAGCCCGCCCAGGCCAGGTACGGCCTGTGTGTACAGCCCACCGGCCAAGAATGGTTTCTACGCTCTTAAAAGATTGAAAAAGAAAAAAGAATAGTGACCCATAAAAATTATATAAAATTCAAGTTTTCGTCCCTAAATACACAGCTTCGTTGACACACGGACACCTCTCTGTCCGCCATGGCGTCTGTGGCTCTTTCCCACTATGGCGGCGGCTGAGCTGTGACACGGCCTCTAGCCCACAAAGCTGAGAATACTACCTGGCCTTGACAGAAAAGGTTTGCCAACCCCTGTTCTAGAACAAACCAGAGGTCTGGAAATGGGGGCTCTTTGGCAGCAGGACTGGGCGAGTCTCCCAGCTGTCTGTAAACAACAGCTTGATCCAATTTTGAGACCTGACTCTCATTTTCCACAAAGAACATATCTAAGTAAGTTGCACACAATTTTAAAAATGCAGTAATACTTTAAACGCACGAGGAAATCGCACCATTTAAAAGGAAGCTTGTGGTAAATCATTTTAACCAATGAGCCAGTTTCGTCCCACACATGACCACACGTGCCGGATCTGAGGCGAGAGATGGGGGAAGGGTCTGCCCCAGAGCCCCGGAGGGAGCGCAGCCCGGCCCGCGCTGATCTCACAGAACCGGGAGAGGGTCAAGTTCTGCTGTTTTAACCACCCCCCCAGTCCTGTGGTCATTGGTTATGGCAGCCCCAGGACACCAACGCGGGGACCACCTCACACCTCCTCTCCCTCCCACCCCCAACACGTCTGGACAGACGGGACTTGGGCACCATGGCCGTGGGGAGGGGAGCGGGGTGGCCCGGCACAGGCCTCGAGACCCCACAGTCCCAGGACGAGACCAGGCTCCGGAGAGGAGGTCATGGGTTTGGAGGGGCTGAGCTCAAAAGTCTCTGGAACCCCTGGTCTGGTGAGTTCACAGCTCTGGCCTCAGAGGGTGAGCCGGAGGCGTGCATTTGGGAGTCATGAGAGGGACGACATCGTGGGCAGCACCCAGGTTCTTTTCGAGCTATGAAACAGTCAGTACGGATTAATTATTAAAGTCACAGAAAGTCCAAGTGCAGGAAGCCAAGGCCTTTGCATCCTCTCGTGATGTGAGCCCCTCCACCACAGGGGCCGGCGGACCTGATGATGGAACGTTTAGCAAATCTAATCACAGAACAGCGAGGGCCTGTGGTTCCAGAAAGCAAGGGGTGGTCCCCAGCAGCAAGCCAGGCCTGGCTGCTCTCCCCTCCCCAAGCGTGAGTGGACACTGGGGTGCTCTCACCATCACTGCAGAGGCCCTGGCCCCTGGGCCCGGGCAAGTTCACGTCCACCTGTCCGTCTGGAAAACACCGGCACGTGCCCCCGCGGAGCCCTCCCTAGCTGCTGGCTACAGCATCCCCTCCAGCAACAGCTGGGATGCACCCACGTGCGCCCTGGGCACAGGGCCTAAACGAAGGCAGGGCTCAGCGCACCCGCTCATCGCTGCCGCAGCGAGAAGCCGGGGCAGAGGCGTGCCCGCCGGCAAGGAAGTTGTCCAAGACAAAGTGAGAACAAGAAAATACAAGATACAGAATAGCATGTCACACCCGAGCTCATCTGTCTAAACGAGTCAAGATGATGCGTTTTTACGGGTCCGCCATACCCACAAATGATTCTGAAACACAAAGCGAAAGTTCTGGAATGACGCGGGGAGACCTGGGGACGTGCGGGGGTGGCTGCGGGTAGATGTATCTTAACGCTGTCTGTGACCCCAGACTCACGCAGCTCCCTGGCAGCTTGCCTTGAACATTAACACAGAGGCTGAAGAGGACACACCCCGCGCCCAGCCCTACCTGCTGCGGACGTCCTTGGTGCGGATGGGCGCCAGGAGACTGAAGGCGGATTTGGCCGAGGGAAGGGAACAGCTGTCGCAGGCCAGGGGGCTCCGGGGCCGGCCAGGGCCCAGGCTGCTGTGGGCCCGCACCAGTCTGGCCTGCACGCGGAGCTTGTAGTCGGCATGGTCCGAGTCAACCTTGTTTGCTGTCCTTAGGGAGTCGGAGGTGATGTCCAGGTCCATGGCGGGCGGCGGGCGAGGGGGAAGCAGGCCGGCCAACCTCGGGGAGCGCCCTGTGCAGAGCTCGTCTCTGGGCAGGAGGTCCAGGGAGCCACTGAGCACGCCGGAGAGATGCTTACCCCCCGGAGATGGGCTCCCTCCCTCGCTGCCTGGGGCCCTGCGGCACTTGGGGATTTCCTGCAAGGAGGTGCTCAGGCAGGGTGGGGAGAGACTGGGGGTGGGGGCCGGGGGGACATCCCTCTGCTCAGAGCCCCTGGAGGGACTGGCTCCATTCTGGGCTGCCAGGTCCTCGTGGCTGCCTCGAAAACGCCTTCTCCTCCAGCCCTTGTCGTCCAGGGACAGGGCTCGCTCCAGCCTGGGCCTGGCCGGGGGCTGCGGAGTGATGGGTCTTGCCTCGGTTTGTGGGTCCCCACTGCTAAGTTTTGCCGGAATGCTGAAAGGAAGTACGGGGCTCCGCTCTGGGCCCTGACAGGCGGTGGAGGGTGGGGACCCCGGGCTGGAGCTCTGTGCGAGGTCTTTTTCTGTGCTTGGAAGCTGTCCCTTGAGCATCCTGCCTTCAGGCTGCTGGGGAGGTCGCAGGCACACTGACTCGGACGGCATAGTCGGGCCGCCTCGCCAGCCCTCAGGGGCGGCCGCAGCCTGACCCTCCCTGGCGAGGCCTCCTCCCCGGGCCGCGGGCAACACACAGCGTCAGGGATACGAGGTCAGAGGTCACCGGGCGCAGCACAGCAAAGAAACCCGGCAGCGGCTCCTGTTCAGGCCTGGGGGCGTCCCAAAGGGACAGGGGCGGTTGCTGCATGGCTGGATGCCCTGGAGTCCCCGCAATCCCTAAAGGAAAACCCCGAGGTCAGGGCCCACGGCTCCCCCAGGCGCCTTTAACAGTTCCTAAAGGACGACGGGGCGCACTCCTTGAGGAAGCGGGCGGGGGCCGGCGGGTGGGCCCCGACCCCGACCCCGACCCCGCTCCCCTGCCGCCGCCGCTCGGGGCGGAGCGCGCGCAGGCGGGGCAACGACCGCGCCCGGCCCCGAGTCCCGGCCCCGCGCCCACCCCGCCCGCACCTGCACCCCGGGGTCACCTCGCCGCCTCGTCCAGCCTTCGTCGTCCAGACGCGAGCCCGGCCCCAGCCCGCGCGCCGCACACGTCTCTCGGGGCTGCCCGGCCCGCGCACCTCCTTCCGCGCCTCGCTCACGCCCTCCCGGCCCGGCCGCCGCCCCAGCCCACAGCGGCCCCTGGCGGCCGGAGGACCGCGCTCGGCCGAGCCCGGACCGGGCCCCCACCCCGGGCAGCGCGCCCCGCCCCTTCCCGTCCCCCCACCCCAGCAGTGCGCCCCCCACCGACCCGGGCCAGCCCGCCCCCGCCATTGCCCTCCCCCCCCACGGCCACAGCCCGGCCTGGAGGAGTCTACCAGGCTGCACTCATCGCCTTCCAACAAACACACAGAAGGGAACTCACCCGTGAAGTGCTTGAGAGCGCAAAATATTTTATTCAACAATTTGCAGTGTAACAATTTGCATTTAGGAAAAATAGCAGCTCCCACCTGCAGGAAGCTTCTTGAATCAAAAGTGGTGAGCAGTCCACCAGAGAACAGCGGCAGGGCTGGGCTGGAGGAGGTCCCGGAATCGCAGGACCTCACTGAGGGACGGGCCTTTCTCAAAGTGACAAGAACAAATGGATCCAGTCAGACACGTCTGTGGAGCATCTTGGAAAACAGTCTGGGTCTTTCCTAGATGATCAAGTGAAACAGAAAACTGGGAAGGGCCTGTGCTACTTCCGCATTCTACAGTTTCTACACTTAAGTTTAAAATTTAAAATACCTAACTGCTTATGTCCCCCCAGCAGAGCCTACAGAAATTATTACCTACTGATTCTTATAAATATTTAAATCTTTTCTTTTTTTCAGTCTCTTTAGTCTCAACAAGAACACGAACAGCTTTCAGAACAGTGGGTGAAGCCTTAAAGCTCTGGGTCTGCTGAGCGGAGGCCTTCCCCAGGCCGGTCCTCGCGGCCGGGTCAGCAACAAGCAGCGGGAGGGCTCTCAGGTTCCAGAGCTGCTGGCAAGAAGCTGTATAAGCCACTTTTTTCAAGATGTCACCCATCCTCGAATGATGACGCCCAGGTGAGAGAAAGCCGGTCATGTAGACGGAACTCTGGAAACCATTCTTGAGAAGGTGCGGCGTTCCTCGAAGAGTGTGCCACCCCAGGGCCTTGACAGGAGACTCGCCAGACTACTTGCGTGCACAATAAAAACCAGTCTCTGATGGTCACAGTTCTAATGGGGGCCAATCATGCCGACCCCGCCGCGTCAGAGATCGGCGCTCTGGGGCTCTTTCCTAACCGCTGAGCTGCACCTCGTGGGGGGAGGAGCAGCGCCTGTCTTCTGGGTGCATGAAATCACCCACAGTCCTAATTAGGCCACAGAAAGTGAAATGAGGCTGTTGCTACAGGACAGAAATTCGCTTCAGTAACCGGAGCTGCGCTCAAAACCGAACTGTGAACTGCTGCCAAACGAGTCCCACGCTCCGCTGAGGCGCTGCCTGAGAATGCAGCTTCCTGCGGTCACTCTTGCAGGCTCAGAAATGCTGAGCGCAGAGCAGCCCCTGGCTGCAGGGCGGGTGGCTGTCTCCCTCTCTTGAGTCACACGTCCACTCTTTCCCCCCAACATCTTAAAGGAGCCCCGGGATTAACGGGGCAACAATTCACAGCTGAGTTTTGAGAGGCCCCAGGTTACTGACGCATTGCCCTCCTGCAGCAAGGAATCCTACATTCGCTGAATGGAATGTTCTTAAATGACTGAGAAAAGTACATCCTAAATCATCTGAAATGACTGAAGTAACTTCGTTTTTGGTGAAAGATTCTGAGTCAGAGATTCGCTCTTTCCACCCAGCATCTGAAAGGAACCGCGATGAATTTCTGGAATAATTCATCAAGGCGGGGGTGAGGTGGGAGCTGCAGAGTGTGGCCGGCTTTGAGTTACTGCCCTGTCTGGGGACAAGGGGGAGGCCACAGGTAGGCAGTTGGGTTCTTGGTGGAGAACAGTCTTCTCAGGGTTCCAAATGCAAACCCCAAAGACGGATGGCTCTAGTTCAATGTCGGGTATTTCCTCTGGCCAATCCTCCCCGGCCTTGAGCTCCCAGAGGTGGCGGAGGCCTGAAAAGAAATGAACAATATTGGGACCTCTGCATGTCCACCCACGGTGGACAGCGCCCAGGGATGGTGCAGCAGGGCACGGGTCTATGTAGTAACCGCACAGGTTGCTGCCGTCAGCAAGCGGAACACTGTTTCTGTTCCCGAAAGCCCAGGAGCATGGACGAGTCCGCACCGAGTCAGGCTCCCTTAAAAGTGCTGACTCGTCTGCCAGCAATGCTGCTATCACGGCGGACAGGAGGTGCCTCGGTTTTGTCAGGGCTCTTAGACCTGAGGCCAATTCTGCAGAGCTGGCCCGCTGAGTGGTCAGTGAGTCCAGGGAGGGACGGTGGCCTGTGCCTGGCCTACTGCTGCAGGGACACCAGGTACAGCCCCTGCTCCCCCTCAAAACCTGAGGTCAAAGCCAAGGGACTTTTGTAACGGCAAACCGTAAGACAAAGGTTAACAGGAGGGAAGAAAACAACCAACTCTTGAAGCTGAAAAGCAAGAGCCGGCCAGGCACTAGACCAGATGCAGCAACCCAGGAGGAGCAGGGCAGGGAGCGCGGCCCGTCGCAGGACTGCAGCCAGGAGGAGTGAGGCTGCCCACAGGCCGCTGCGGGCAGACTGGCATGGAGTGGGGGCTGAGTGCCAGGACACCCCCAGACCTCTGCCCCCTCTAAACTCCCCTAAACTGGCAGCCAGTCTGTTCTCCATAGGCAAGAAACCAGAGGGAGGAAAGAGAAGGCTCAGGAAGGAGAATCAGACGGAACATTCAAAAATATTCCCCGCCTGAAGTGCATTCGCCGGGCAAGCGGTGGCCGAGGGCACACCCTGAGGAGTCAGACAGCCCTGGGGATGGAGAAGCCCCTTCAGGCTTCCAGGGAGAAGCAAGGAGGACCCCGCAGGGAGCTGCACGCAGAATGGTCCTGGGACCTCAGCAACAGCTGGCACCAGAAAATGCACCACCACCTTCTGTTCTGAAGAAAATGATTTCTGCCCAGGAACTCTACCCAGCCACCAGTAGGATAAAGGCATTTTCAGATGGGAAGGGTCTCTACAAACTCACCTGTGCACCTTTTTGTTAAGAAGCTGCTGGGAAACAAAAAATAACAAAACAGGAACACAAAACAAAAGCAGCAGCTAGTGAGGATGTGTGTGGCCGAGACAAACGAACGACCAAGAAAGGCAACAGCAGAGGCGTCGGGCTCTGCCCCAGGGCGAGGGAGGAGAGCGGGAGCCTGAGCCCCAGGTGGCCACAAGGCACCCAGCCCCACGGAGTCCCTGAGGTGATCCGGGGCTGAGTACCCAGATCGACTAGACGAGTCCCAAGTGATGGCGCTGCGGAGAGGCAGAGGCGGCGGGACGGGGAGGGGACGCCGCCTGTGGGCCGTCGACTGGTGGTGCGCCATTCCCATGATGAAGAGAGTCCAGGGACGGAAGCTGATAGTCACGGAGCACCGGCTCGGGAAGTCAGCAAGTGAGCTGGTGTCACACGTGGGAGAAGACAAGGGCCACTCACCTGTGCCAGCTGAGCAGGGTTGTAGAAGGGCACGGTGCCCCCTGCAGCGGGGAGGTCGCCAGGAGCCTGAGAACCACAGAGAAGTCACCTCAGCAAGGCTGTGCTGCACAGCAGCTGGTGTTTCAGCCACAGACAGATCCTATTTCTAAGTAAGGATCTGTAACACTTCTAAATAAGCGACAGAAGCAGGTCAAAGATACTGCTTGCAATACTGGATTTAATCATTTAATGGTTCATAGAAAATGGTAAAGATAAAAGCGACATGCAAAGTAGAATGCTTTAGACACCAGAACATGCAAAGATAAGCAGAGCAGAGCACTGGGACGTTACATTAGTGTCAGTCTCAGCAGTTAGTAGGCTTCTGATTACGTAGACCTCCAGTACCCAGCTCTGAAACCCAGCGTTCCAGTGTGCAGGCAGCAATGTCGCATCAAGCCTTTGTGCTGAGCCACTGGACACGGCTCAGTCCCATGATACACACGGAAGATGGAGTATTCCTTCGTCCCCACCCAGACTGGCGGCAAGATGCCGTCACTGCCACTCTCACTGGCCTCAAACAAACCTTGCCATGCTTGATCAGAAAGAAGAACCCCACCTTCCAAAGGAGAGCATCCTGACCCAGGAGCCCACACAGCGAGGCTGCACCCCAGGCCCGTTCATTTGAAAACCAATTGAGAAAGAGCAACGTTACTATGAGCATTTGGGGTCAATTCAATCATCAAGGCATCTGGATATTTAACAACAAAATCCCTTTAAGGCCATTTAAAGAAAGGAACACTGCATCCTTGGCCACGTGGTGTTTGCGTGAGACAGCGGGAGGGGTGGCTGCACAGCACACACGACGCGCCCACTCCGGCACTCTCAAAGGAAGAACAAAGCGACACAGCTCATCCTCGAGGCGAGTGAGAGCCGCCAGCCACAGGTACCTGATTAAAATGCTGGCTTACTTCACGTGATAATGAACTCATTGAACTACAGCGCGAAAGCTACAAAACAGCAAGAACACATACAGAACACAGACAGAAAAATCAACATGCATGTCCAAGCTGTCAGTTGAATTTCAAAAGGTTTTGATGCCATTAGAACTGATATAATTCAAAAGGGAAAAAAGCCAGAGTTAGCTTAAAATTCCTATTTTAATGTCATGTTGTTATTAAGAAATAACCATTAGTTTTGGGGCAGGGCTGGGGGAACCTGTCCAACCCTTGCCCTAAGCCAGCTTCATCTCATGGCATCGCGGAATTCCAGATCATTCCATGCTGTGTTCAGGGATGACTTACCAGGGCTACCTCAAACCCCTCATGCCCTACTTGGAGCTCCTAAACAGTTTTGCTCAATTGCAATTTTTTCCTAGGAATACAACACTTTGACGTGTTTACATTTCTAAACTGACTTTTCCTGCCCATTATCATCCATTTTTAAAGGAAGAGGCACTTGGAGAGCAAGACTGAGCTGCGGGAAGCCACGGGCACGGTGCTCCTTACCTGCCCCCCCTGGGAACAGTCAGGTCGGGAGGCTGGGAGTTCAGAGCCAGGGTGCAGTGCTGCAGAACCTAAAACCTGCGGAGAAAAACAAGAAATGCAGCAACTACCAAATCCCAGGGAGTTTAAAGTCTTTCACACCAGGCAGAAAAGTAGTGAACCATTCCCCCGGCCCGGGTTACAAACACCCACCTCCACGTAAAGTGCTCCGTGGTGAGAAGTCACGAAAAGAGAGCACCTCCCCAGGGTGTCCCACTCGCACTGTCCTGTAAGCTCCAGACCCCAACAGCTCATCGCTGAGCACCTACTGTGTCCTGCACAGTCCCCAAGGCCCCACAGCAGCTTTGCCATTTGGTACTATTGTTATTCCCACTTTACAGAGGGGGAGACTGAGGGTGAGGGAGGTTCAGGGACCACTCCACACTTTAAACAGTAAACAAAACATGTATTTGCTAATGTGTGGAGGACCAGGATGAGACCTCGGCCTATCCAACTTCCGAGACTGTGGTCTGAGCTGTTCTACTTCACGTGGGATTTCATTTGTTTTTTAAGGTGAAGGAAGATATACTTTATTTTTTATTACTAGTAGATAATTTCTTCTTTTTTTAACTTAGAGTAACTTTATAAAATTTTTTATTGTGGCAAAATGCACATGAAGTTTACCCCTGTGACCATTTCTGAGCGCACCGTCGAGCAGCGTTAAGCACATCCACACTGTCGTGCGACCATCACTACCAACCATCGCTAGGAATTTTTAACCTTCCCCAACTAAAGTACACGCTCCTTAAACAGCAACTCCCTGTTCCCCTCCGCAGCCCCGCAACCTCCACTCCACTTTCCGCCTGCATACACACGAGCGTCAAACGTTTCGGATGGAACGTTATCTGAGCACGGACTGGGCACCGATCCACAGAAGGCAGGAGCCTGTCTTTGGCAGGACCGGCAGGCACATCCTCGCTGGGTGCCTTTCCCCGTTTCCTGCCGCACCTGCTCACCTCTGGACCGGCCTGGCCCCCAGCTGGAGCCTGCCCTTCCCCGCCAGCCCCGTCTGCAAGTTGCGGTTCCTCTGCATCTGTGAACGAGAGAGTGCAGGAGGCCGTCATTCTGTCCAGAACATCTCTGGGGTTTCATTTAAAATATCCCAAGAAGAAGAGTTTCACGTAGTGCACTCACAGAGGAAAAGGTAAAGGAACTGTGGGGGGGGAAAGCACAAACCTTGGGTTCTTTGCATGCTGGTCAGGTCACTCTTTTAAAGGGAGATGTAGGCCAGAGACTCACAAAAAGAGAGAGACCGAAGGTCAGGAAGCCAGAAGGCTAGCCCTGGGGCTCGCTCTCGTCCTGCCTACCTGGGTTTGGTGCAAAGCTGGCAGGAATAGGCAGTGGGGCCAGCGGAGCAAAAAGGTCTGCGGGAGGAAGAGCTGGTTCACTCCGCTGGGTCCCACGCGGGTTCAGAACATCAACGTAGCGAGCTCTAGTTCCAGCTGCGAAGAGGGAGGGGAAGCAAGCTTGGGTCCACACAGGAAGTGACCTCCAGCTTCCAACAGCTCCGTTTCCCTTGTAGCAGAAGAGAAGCAAGCGGGATACCCCAGGAGCCACACGTGGCCTGACCACGAAGAGGGCGCCTCTCTGCCGGGCAGCTCTGTGTGGGCTCTTGCGCCAGGGCAGGTTTCCTGGTTCACACCACCACGTCTCCAGTTCTGCTTCTGACTTGTCGGACACTCCGTGCCCGCGGCCCATCCACACCGATGGTGCGCTGAGGGGTATTTGATACTCTGGAGAACCGGACTCTGCCCCCCAAGGATTCACCTTCATGACACTGACATTACCTTCTGCAGTGTGACAAATGCCATCTCATACCTGTTACAATAGCTAAACTCCCATATCTCTCGGACTGTGAATTATCCAAATGAGCTCTGCCATCAGGGAACTCTTACCTGCTCTCCTAGAGAACACATTCACCCCCGCGGGGCCAGTGGGTGCGGCCTGCACAGCCTTGGGAAACGCAGTTGGAGGTGGGGGTGGGGCCTTCTTCTGCAGAGGGAAGAAGCCTCAGAAATCCACCCCATGCACCCAGACGCCCACCGGGACATTCCACAGGATGCTCCAAAAGGAGCACCAAAACCCCCACCTGGTACAGGCGCAAGAAAGGCTTTTCCTTCCACTTACAGCCTAATGCCCAATAACTCAAATTGTAATTTACCTCTTCTTCTGGTTCATTTAAATTCACCCACTGGTTTTTCTTTTCATCCCAAACAATCTGCCAAGATTTTAAAAAGAAAAGGGAAAAAAATCAGTAGATTGAAGCTAAATAGCATTAGAATCTGACAAATCTGACACTTTCAAACTTCAGAAAATCTCAGGTCTGTCCTGAAAGTGGCAGACAAATCATTCAAATTCCTCACGATCCCCACTGGGCTATTTCATGGCGCTCACCGATTTGTTCTTGTCATCTGGCAAATAAGCTTCTGTCCTTTTTTTCCCAGGTAGCCAACGAGAGAACCAGGATTCAGTCTAAATACAAAAACCATCACAACCACCTCGCAAATGTTATGCTCTGTGAAACAAGCCAGACATCAAAAGATAAACACTGCATGACCCATTTCCACGAGGTCCCTACAGCCGTGGGACCCACACAGACAGGAAGGAGCATGGGCGCTGCCGGGGCAGTGGCAGGGGAACAGGAAGTCAGCGTCTCAGGGGGACAGAGTTTCAGTTTGGGAAGATGAAAAAGCCCTGGAGGGGTGAGGGCGATGGCCGCACAGCGAGGTGAACGTTCTTAACGCCACTGAACTGTGCACTTAAACATGGTTACGGCGGCACATTTCACGCTGTGTGCGTTTTACCATAACTAAGTCAGACCAACAATGCACCTTCAGGAGCTTTATAGTCTGAACACCGGCAGACAGGGCCTGCGCATCCTCTCGCTCCCTGGAGCGGAAGGCAGGCTGACAGAGTCAGTGAGGGACCCTGCACAGCAAAGTGCCCTGCTTCCCAGGCTGGGAGAACAAGGGTGTTGGGGAAAGTTACTTCATTCTCCACCTGCTGTACTTCATTTCCAATAAAAAAAAACAAAAAGGGTTAGTAGCTACCTACACACTCTTACTTCCGTTTCTCTATCAAGTCTACTGAGCAGATAAACTTACACCTGAGATCTGGAACAGTCTGCTTAAAACCTGTCTTAAGTGTCATGTTTTATCTCACAATTCATACACGTTTTGAATTAAACGTGTGCTTATTTTTAAGACAGTAGCCATAAAAGAAAAACCTGATAAATGAACTCCATTAGCATGAAGAACTATGTTCTTCGCGAGACACCACTGGGAAGGCAGAGGCCACCTGCAGCCTGGAAGACGTTCACAATGCCCACGTCTGACACGGGACTCGCACCCACGGTGCAGTAAGGACTCCCGCGGGGCGTTAAAACCACCCAACTAAACATTGACAAGCTGGGCACGGTGGCTCTCGCCTGAAATCCCAGCTACTCCAGAGGCAAGAGGACAGCTTGAGGACAGGAGTTCAAGACCAGCCTGGGCAACATAGCGAGGCTCCATTTAATTTTTAAAAATTAAAATAAAAATGTTAAAAGCATACAGAGATTGAACAAGCACCACACAGAAAAGCAGAGATGGTAATGCGCTCATGACAAGGTGCTCAGCATCACGACTCAGCAGGGAAATGCCTCCAACCCAGCAATGTGCTAGAGGCCTAAGGACTGGCGACACCCAGTGCTGGTGGAGACGTGGGACACCTGGACCCGTCACCCTCTGCTGCTGGCAGCGCAACCTGGTACTGCCATTTAGGAAAACTGTTCAGCAGTGTCTCCTAAAGCTGAATAGACACTCATCCTGTGACCTGAACACTCCACTCCTTGGCATATACCCAAGAGAAATTAGTACATTCACCCACCGAAAGACACAGACAAGAACGCTCACCTTGCTTTACTGATGATACCCCCAACTGAAAATAATCCAAATGTCTATTACTGGGAGGAGGAGAAAGGAAGCCGTGGCGCGGGCCTACAGCAGACACCGACACAACAGGAACGAACCGACTGCTGCCCTCTGACCCCTCTGGCCACCCTATAGGGTGGGTTTGACAGGTAGTGGCCATGAGGGAACCTGGGGGCCTGGCCGTGTCCTCATACTGACGTGGGTGGTGGTTACACGTGTATACAAATACATACATGCTCATCACACGGTTGTGCACTTCACACACTCGACTGTGTGTATAAAAAGAATTTTAAATGTTTGATTTAATTAACCAAGAAACTAATGCCTCTCCCTTGCCTCCAGTGTATGAGGAGAGCTGCCTCTGGGAAGCTGGGCCTGCTCGCTCAGAACCTGCCCGGCCCTCCCTTCCCAACTTGACAAGAACGCCAGGGGTGGGATGTGCTTTACCTTCTTAGGTTCTTTCACCTCTTTCTTGACGGCTTGTCCAGGTCTCTTCATTTTGGGAGCAGGTGTCAGAGACGGAGGAGGATGCGCAGAAGCCAAGTTAGCACGATCCCATCCTGCAGGAGTCTCTGAGTCCTGAGCTGCTCTCGAGGGGTCCTGTCCCAAGGCAACACAGAAGCAGGCTCTCCTGGGGCTCCCCTCATAGGACCCAGAGGAGAGCAGGGAAGCACCTGCCCATAAAGGTTCCTGTCAAACATCACTGAGAGGTCAGCTGACTCTAGTGACCAGAGCAAGGAGAGGACTGAGGAACGCAGCTCCTGCCACAGGGCACCCGGGAGCCTGAGCCTGGGCAGGACGAGAGCTGCCGTACTTAACAAGCAGCCCTTGTTAAGGGCTCGGGAGCGCGGGGCACTCAGAGTGCAGATTCTGGCGTCCGTGGGAACTGCGGGCTGGAGGAAGCCGAACACGTACGTGCACCAAGGACAAGCCTGGTCAGAGCTGGACGACGTGCACACACACTGTTTGTAACACAGTTAAGCCCTCTTTTTCACTGTTCCAGAGACAGAATATTGTGGGAAAACGTACAATGAAAGTTTAAACTACAGCAATCGCCTACTGATCGGATGGCCATAGAGAGCTGGGTACCCCTAAAGAAGGTTCCGTAACGCAGGCTGTATGAAAATACCTGTCCCTCCTGGTTAGGATCAGGGCAAACAGAGGAGGTATTTATACAAACTACGTCTGGCGAAATGAATCTCAATTTTAGAAAAAAAGTGAAAATGTTAGGAAATTGTAGAAGAAAAGGTGCAGAAATCAGGAAAGTTCTCCATTTTGGAAAAGTTAAAATTAGTAAGGGATTTCATTACATCTGGGTATTTCTTCACTTAAAGCAACCAGTTTTACACTACTGAAGTCTCTCTTCGCCTGTCTTTCCTTACCAACATTTTCACCAACTCTTCATATTTTAAGGATTAAAACTATCTAGAAGCACTTTCTCTTTAAGAAACAATTTAAAAAATAATTTCATCATCTTTATGATTTCTCTATGTACACCTGAACAAGGAGTTTGGGCACTTATTCAATGAACTTCATGGAAAACAGTTAAAATATGTGGGAAAGTACCAGGTTAGCAAATTTTCCACCAAAATCCTCTTCACTTAGGTCCGAAAGTGAGTGTCCAACAGGCGCCTCCTGTGGCAGTGTCCCTGTCAATGGGAAAGAGGAACACGGTGGTCTCAGTGCCGCTGGACGTGGAACAGAAGGAAGCAGGACGTTTTGTGACACACGGGTCAAGGAACATACCAGCTTGTTCCTGGGCTCACCACAGTGTTGTTTTCAGAAACCAACACTGAAAACTTTCCCAAATGTTTGGAAATTGTTTTGTTTTTCAAAGCCTGGCTTATGTTTTGCTTTGTCCAAACAGACAAAGACAGGCACAGCCCAGAGATAAGATCCACCAAATCCACCTCCAGGTAGACATTCACAATTCCACCTGTGCATCTCATGAGGACCCCAGAAGGGCCATCTGAAGACAGACCCTAGGAGTAGCCTCGGCCATTCTGTCATGCTCTGAATGGTCACGTAAGCTCACATTCTAACAAAAAGCCAAGTCACAAAAGAAATTAGTATTAGTGTTCCTACTGTACTGAGATTCTTTTTTTTTTTTTTTTTAAGACAGAGTCTCACTCTGTTGCCTGGGCTAGAGTGCCGTGGTGTCAGCCTAGCTCACAGCAACCTCCAACTCCTGGGCTCAAGTGATCCTCCTGCCTCAGCCTCCCGGGCAGCTGGGACTACAGGCATGTACCACCGTACCCAGCTAATTTTTTCTATTTTTAGTTGTTTGGCTAATTTCTTTCTATTTATAGTATAGACGGGGTCTCACTCTTGCTCAGGCTGGTCTCGAACTCCTGAGCTTAAGCAGTCCTCCCGCCTCGGCCTCCCAGAGTGCCGGGATTACAGGCGTGAGCCACCATGCCCGGATTGTAGTAAGATTAACCCATTCAGTCTACAACTTCCAGAATTTTTGGACTACGTTAAGACAACATAGCCTGTTCTAAGCTCAGATGACTTCAGTCTCTTCCCCCAATTCCCCCGTGAACACCAGACCCAATGTAGCTTCTGCTCTCGGGATAGCATACTGATGAACTCACCTGGGTCCATGCTCCTGGACTCCTGGAAGTGTCTACTTTCCTGGAGAGATGGTGTGCCAGGTGGCAGGCCAGGCCCTGGGTACAGAGCTGCAGGATCAGGTCTGGAGGGCTCTGGGAGGCCAGGTGCAGATCCTGGCAGTCCATAGGCAGGACCCGGCTGGAGGGAGCCTGGAGGCGGCAGCACTGGGAACATTGGAACCCTGGCAGGGTTGGCTAGCTGGCCATCGGAGAGCGTCTGTGGAGCTGCACAGGGGCAGTGGAGAAGTCAAAGGTGATAGAGATTAACTCTGGTCACTAGAAGGAGCTGACTGGTGTACACTAAACATGGTTATTACTAGTTATTTCAAGTAGCCACACTGCTTTCATTAAGGGGTGGGAGATCCAATAACCAAAGCAAAAAGTGCTGAAAACACCACCCCATCAGCGGTTTGGAGAAAAGCAGAACATTTACTTCCTAGGGGCCGGGGGCAGGATGGATGCTTGTGCACGTCACCAAGCACCAGGTGAGGCACAGGCTCCCGTCTACTGCAGAACCCAGTGCAAGCTGGTGAGTGGCCTCTGGGCACACAGCTCTGCTACTGCACTGACTCCTCTCCTTCACTGCCACAAGCCAAACAGGCCACCCACTCATTCATCCATCCATCCAACTCAACATATAACCAGGGAGAGCTGCCGCCTGCCAGCACCATGCTGGGCACCAGATGTATCATAAACAGAACAGACAAGGAGTCCTGACGGTGGGGTGGTGGGGCTTTGGATGAACCAATTAAGAAGACAAAATAAGAGCTAAGAAAAACAACTGGCCAGGGAGTGTTGACAGAGCATCTACGCATGCAGAGGGGTGGACGGCAGGAGGGGAGGTGGCTGCGGCCTGGGTCACAAGCACGGCTGGAGCACAAAGTGGGAGGGGCAGTGCAGAAGGTTGCAGGGCCCACCCCGTAGGGCCTGTGGGCACTGTGAGGAGTCTGTGCTGTCCTCAGATGAGAGGGGGACCCCAAAGGGTGTGGGCTACAAGCAGCAGGCGGGCAGGGAAGGAAAGGTGCTCATCAGGCAAGCGGTGAGGGCGTGACGTGGGTAGGACGTGCTGACGGATTTACTGACAAACTAGAGGTGTGAATGAGAGAAGGAGGTTTGGGCCCCAACTCCTGGAAGAATCAGGGTTGCCCTTCCTGAAATGGGGCAGATGAGGAGGAGCAGGCTGTGTCCAGCGCCTGTGGGGGCCCCAGTCCAGACATGGTATGTTTGACAGGTCCCCAGAGACGTGTGTGGGCAGCCTGAGGACACAGCTGGCAACCAGGGCACAGGGCCGGCAGGGGTGGGAATGGAAGGGTCGTCAGCATATGGCTATTTGCAGCCATGAACTTGATAAGCTCCCTAAGACAGGACGCGTAAGGAGAAGGAGAGGAGCTGCCCAAACCACTGTCGTTCTTGGTTCTCCTGGCAGCAAACACAAGCATCCCCTGTGCACAGCAGTTCCTGGCAAGGTGCACAGGCCCCTGCTCGGCCAGCCGGGAGCACGGGCTCACCTGAAGGCAGCAGCCGCACACCCTGGCTCAGGTGATCGGTGCTGGGCGCAGGCACCACCAGCAGCAGATTATCAGTCTCCAGATCCGCCTGCTGACTGAGTCCCGGACCGTCCAACTGTCCCACCTCAGAGCTGGGCGTGCTGGGACACTGCTGGGGGAAGGCTCCATCCTGACTCCACACCACAATCCCCTCCTAAAGAAGAACCAAGTCCCGCCCTGAGGACACACGTCTGGCAGCCTGCGGCTCACGGCGACAGCCCTCCCCCCAGCCCCAGCCGCCCTGTCTCTGCTTCAGGAGAGCACGACGCCACTGAAGCCCTTTATGGGGAATTAGGAAATTCTAACGACAGGCAAACTTTATGACTTTATTGTCTAGATTGAATACTTTTGGTGAAAACAACAGAGACGAAAACCACCTTGTCAAACATCTATGTGCCAAGTCCTAAGAGAAGGCTGTCTCGGTGTAAAAGCAAACGCTGTACCTTGATCTGCTTCTCCACAAGCTGCAGGTGAACCAACCAGGCAGGCTCGACAAAAGATTCCTCTTCTGGCTTCTCTTTCAGCTGAGGATCGAAGAGTCGTAACTGGGAAGCTACCTAGACACACACGAAAAACCAAGGCCCAGTTACAACCCGGTGATGGCAAGCAGAACCATTTTCAAAACATATCCTACTCAAACAAATGCAGCTTCAGCGTTAAATTAGAGCTTTAGTTAGCTACGTACATGTTCCTAAAGTGTGCTTACATGACATGCCCAAAATAGATGACACTGGGTCATCAGAAACAGCCTGCCCCTGAGGTCACTGCAGGCGAGCCCCCGGCCATGTATATGTGATCAGCAGCTCCCGCAGCTACCATCTGATACGCAGACTTGACTTCACTCGTCAAAACGCTGAACTGACCCCGAACGTACGTATTCTTTGATTAGGAGTTGGGGGGTGCAGCGGGGGCAGCAGGGGATGAAAGTCTGGGGACAGTGGGTGGTAGAGACAAGACAGGTTTGGCTTCGTGTTAGCAGCTGCTGACACTGGGGGACGAGGCCATATGGACTCATTAATTATACTTCATACTATGATATAGGTCTAAAAATTTCCAGAATAAGTTTCTGTACCTATCACACGAGCACATTTTCAAAAATGGAGCTAGCAGGGGGAGGAGAAACACCTGACCCAGTCTTGCTGGGCCGCCACGTGCCGGGCTCCGACTGGTGCTTTCTGCCCCTGCCCTGTGTACGCCTCACTGCACTCCTGGCGGCCTCGTGGCCCCATTTCCCGGGAGGAGTGGGGCTTGCAGTGGGTGCAGTCAAGCTCCAGACTCCAAAAGCTTAAGCTCTTAACCACCAGACTTAACTGGCTCAAAATAAGAATGTCCTGGAGACAAGTCCTTCTGATTTTGAAGCTTACTGCTAAATTTCTGTATTGGCACAAGTGCCTGAGAATTCCCAAGCTAAGATGCAACACACAACATCCCTGCCCAAGCACATTTCAAGATTTTCGTCCATCCAAGAAGTAGGTTCCGAGTGTCTACTACAATGAGCGTCCAAGTCACCACACCACCCCCGAGCCCAGTAATCCCAACGTGCCTCAGCGGTCCAGTCAGTCGGTGCCGCGGGGAAGGCAAAGAGACAGACCTGAATCAGCTGGCTGATCAGCACCAGGGAATACTCGTGGGGCCGCGTCAGGATGCTTTTAGCAATCACTTCGCAATAATGAAAGGCTTGTGTGGCAAGCCCCATTTCAGCCAGGCGGCAAGAGTAGATGAATTTAAACACCTAAAACAAACGAACAAAGGTCAGCTGTCCTTCAGTGTTCCTGTCATTCCTAACAGCAACTTGTGAGCTGTGAAGGTTCTGGTTACACTGTCTCCCTTCCCTACCCGCCAACCACGTACCAGCCCCCGTTCCCCGAGATGCTTTAAGATCCAAGTAAACAACTAAGCTTTCGAGAAACTTGCTGTGCTCTCCCCCAACACCTGTAGCAGAGCCACTAGGCTCATAACGAGAGCAACACTCAGACACCCTGAGACCACGGCCTGCCATGCAGCTGCAAACATACCAGAAGCATCTCTACCAGTGCTTTGTATGTGTTACACACACACACACACACACACACACACACACACACACTACATCTGTAATACGCCAGATAGCACCTTCCCTAAATACTAAAAATAGCTGACAGAAAACTTCATGAAATCAAGTACTAAAGGTTTTTTTTTTTTTTGAGACAGAGTCTCACTCTGTTGCCCGGGCTAGAGTGCCGTGGCGTCAGCCTAGCTCACAGCAACCTCAAACTTCTGGGCTCAGGTGATCCTCCTGCCTCAGCCTCCCGAGTAGCTGGGACCACAGGCATGTGCCCCCGTGCCTGGCTAATTTTTTTTCTATATATCTTTAGTTGGTCAATTAATTTCTTTCTATATTTAGCAGAGACGGGGTGTCACTCTTGCTCAGGCTGGTTTCGAACTCCTGACCTTGAGCGATCCACCCACCTGGGCCTCCCAGAGTGCTAGGATTACAGGCGTGAGCCACCGCACCCGGCCTAAGTACTAAAGGTTTTTAACGTTTAAAATATTAAGAACCAAAATGCAAACAAAAATTCTCAATTCAATATGGTTTGGTTTTTGAGCATTATAGGTCAAATGTCTTCCCAAGAAGATTTCCCAAAAATTGCATCATTTTTTGCATTAGAACTCAAAAACCCTAAACAACCCAAAGCTTGTCAGCACTGACCGCTGGCTCATGCAGGGATGCCTGCTCACCTGGAAGTCGGGCAGATGACCACTCTGGGCCCCCAGCGACCGGGCATATTCGTAGGCTTCTGTCCTCTGAATAGCTTCATTGGTTGCAAACTTGAAAAACGGCAAACTGTTGAGGAAATGAATTATTTTGATTTAAAAAAATAGCCAATTATTGGCATAGTCAACCTTGAAGCACGTAACTCAGAAGCATGTCCCACAATGTGACAAAGACTCGAGGCTGGCCATCTCTAATTAGCTAAAGGAGAAGGATTTTTGTTCTTTCCAAAGGAAAACAGATACTACATTTACTTGATTCCTTACCTGTGATTTGATCCAATTAGGACAAGTTTTGTAGATTTCTTTGTATAAACTCCAAATCCAACCTGGGCCATAAGGTAGCAGAAGTGTGCAGCATCGAGGAGACCTTTTGAAGCTGAAGAGAGACACAAACCGGCCAAGGCCCCATCACTGGGACTCCTCACGGAAACCGGAGGGTTAGCGGGAGACACCACAAGGACAGGCTGGAGGACCGAAGACGCCTGTGGTCCTCGCCACCCTTGCTGTGTGCGACTCACAGCTTGAGCCCTCGCACCCACTCCATGGCCACCGCCCGGTCCCAGCGCCTGACCTACCCAGAGTGTCGCCCATCGTGGCCATCGTCCTGGACTCCACATCCACGTTGTTGCTCAAGTTCGACAAGACCATGGCGAGGTGTGGCCTCCAGTCCCCCCACTTCTCGTCTCCACAACACTAAAATTACGAAAAAAACCCAGACCCTTATCCTGGGAAGAGCACAGCACTCCAACGCGTGACGCTGAGCTCCAGGAACAGACTCCACAAGGAAAGGGGCCATCGAGAGCCGTCACGTACCATGGACGCAGCAGGCATCCGCCCGGACATAAGCTGGTAGACCGTCTGCAGAGGGTCATTGATGGGAAGACTGTTCGCAAACCTAGGGAGACAAGAAAACAAGAAGACCTACCTCTGGCTCAGTTTTTAAAAAGTCTGACCCTAGCCCTTTTATTTAGTGATTAGATTCATGTTTAGGCAAAGTGTACACATCTCAATATTTTAAAAAACCAAACAACCCCTTAAAGATGAAGAAATTCACTGAGATTTTATAGAAAGTGTTAAAAACCATTCAGTTAGTAAAAAGAAAATTTAAAAACCCTCAGCAAGACAGCCCAATTAGGAGGCCCAAGTAGGCCCGAGTGCCCGTGTGGCAACACCGCAGCAGGAGTGAGATCCGCCAGCTGTCCGTGACAGGCGGTGCTGGCACCCGAGTGCTGCAGAGAGCCGACCGGCCCACGCGGGGAGCTTCCGTACCTGGTCATGACGCGGGCGTGTGTCCGGCTGTCCATCTTACTTGCAAGCAGCAGAGCGTGACCCCACAAGCCGTTCTTCATTGCGGACTCTAAGGCGTCCTACAAAGCAGTTCAGTGGTCATGCCAATCACCAGTCACTTAGGTGACTGTAACAGAGGAAGCCGCCACGTGCCACGTATGCACTGGCGGGAACGGAGAACAGGCCGACAGCAGACTGAGAGATAAGCCCACCAAAGGCAGTTTCCACATTAAAGAACATCCAATACCTCGTCATTTTCCTTAGTTTCAAAGTCCCTGTGGTAGACGTCACTGCGTTTATGACCCTTTTTCGGCATAAAGAACAAGGAGGGACAACCAAGAAGTGCCCTCGTACCCACACCGTCCTGCCCCGGGAGGCGCCACAGAGCAGCCCTCACTCCCAATTCCGGTGCCTTGGCCCCCCGTGGGGATCTGCCCAGCACAGGCAGCAGCCTCCCTTACCCTAAGTAATCTGGGTGCAACACACCTCAACGCTCACAACTCTGGCTAAGAGGCAAATGTTGCAATAGAGACAAATATTAATCAAAGCTACCAGGTTTCAGTCAGTTGTCAAACGTCCACGTTGAAATCATAATGATCAAGTATGACCTTCCTCAGTTTACTGGGATACATGAGCGCAGAGAACTCCAGGCCTATCAGGCATCCCTGCTGCTCAGAGCCGCATGAGCCAGCGGGACCAGCCTCTCACCCCGAGCGAGTCCTGAACAGAGGACGCCCGCTCCAGAGCCCCCTCCCACACACACACTGCCCAGCAGGCTCACTCGGACACGTCCCTCCCTCCCTTCTGCAAGGCTCTGGAGGCACTCTGGGACCCAAGTCCCCCTCCACACTGGTGTGACTACCGCGGCTCAGCAGCACACACCTGCTCTCCCCTGCCCTCGGCCGTTGCCGTGATGTGCCTGCGCCTGGCCCGCGCTCGGCACTTGCTCCCGACTCCCAGCCTCTGTCCGGTGAGGGACTGTGAGCTGACACCCAGCTTTGTGAGAACGGGTCTGTCTCATGCATGTTTTTAAGACTGAGACTCGACACATGGCAGGGATGCAGCCTGTGCTCAACACGTGCATTTACTTGCTGAATGGCTGAAACAGAGCGCGCAAGTTGCTGGCGCTGGCGATACTTAGAAGGAAAGCAACATCAGCACCTTCAGAGAGATGGCAAATGAGGGACCGGACATCTCATGAAATGGCAAGACCCAGGCAGGACGCCACTGATGCACCCGAGAGCAAGGCTCTGCCCCTCCCCCGGTGTACACCTGAAGACACCTGGGCTCCGTGACTCAGGGACAGCTTACCTTCTTACGGCCGTAAAGCAGCAGCTCTCTGAACCTCTCGGTCTCTTTCTCCAGCATGCTGGCCGTGGCCGGCTGGCTGTCCGTGAGGAACGAGAGCTGGGCCTCGCCAGGTTCTTCCTCTTCCACGTGCTCCACAGCCTCGTTGGTGAAGTCAATCAGGTTTGCCTCGTTGGGGGACTTCCCAGGGAGCCACACTGTTCTGTGGTCTCGTAACAAAAGCTCCGCAATGTCCGTTCCCACCACAGTCTGTAAGGGTAACAGGATGGGAGGGAGCACAGAAGGTTTGACCAGGAACAGAATTTCCAGTGAGGTGACCTATTTGCTGGTCAGGTGAGGATCAACACAGGTAGTCACACACCCTCTGGGCACAGCCAGGGACAGACATACCCGCAGTCCCCCCGAAGGGCTGACAACAGCTGGGCTAAAACGTCAACTCACCCCAAAACTATGTCTCTTTCCTCCCACATCCCCAAACTGCTGAGGCGCCCAGTCCCGAGGGAGCCCCAGACGGCAGCACTGCCCACTGCCCACAGCAGAGGACATGGATCCAGCCCCGGTCCTCGGCAGGACCGAGCAGCCCGAAGACTAAAGGCCAACGAAGAGAAACACGACAGGAGTCAAAACACACGTACCCCATTCTGTCTACACAAGAGAACAATGAAATTCCAGAGAAGACTTGCAGACTCTCTGTCAATTAAATCTTCGTCCTGCAAACACTTCGTAGCCTTGTTCTGTGCAAAGTTAATGACGTCCACTTTATGGGTGTCACCTCTGCAAAGGAACAAACACGCAGTGAACAGAGTGTCTCTGAGGCCAAGCGCAGCAACCGCTACCACACAGACACCAGGGAACTCCCAATAAGAACATACTTGCCGAGCGGCCCCGGGAACGCCCGCATCTCCTCCTGCTCAGACGTGTGCTGCAGCAAGGTCTACAAGGAGAGGGGACAGAGTGGCTCACGTGGGGCCAGCAGCAGTGAATGCCTGAGCCACCTCTGCTGGCTACACTGGCAGACTGCATCACAGACACTGCCCCTGAGGGGGGTGGCCTGTCCCACCACATGGGGTGAAGGCTCAAGCTTGTTTAATGGAACAGTCACATCTGAGCAGCAAAAGTGATTTTCAAACTTTAAGTAGTGAGATCCATTTTTCCCCCAAACTCTGAAGCAGGGCCCCAACACTACACGTGTAACACGTGAAGAGGCTGGCCAGGGCTGCGGGCCGGGGCGCCTGCTGCCTCCCTGAGCTCAGCAGCACCTGGCCCACCCGGCACTGCGCTGAGGAGCACCTCAGCCATCACGGAAAGTTACCAGGAGAGCGAACAGATGTGAACCGAGACAGAAGACGCAAATGCAATAAAACCAAGCCTAACACCCTACGCAGATGCTTCGAACGCCAACTTCTAGGACGAAAATGGTACGACCAAACAGAGCAAAAAGCCTACAACTTAAAGATTCACAGGAATAAACATTTTCCACGGTTGCATGTCCAGACACAGCAACTGGCAGCTGAAGGTAACAGCTGCAGAGCACACGCGTGAGCCGAGCAGTGGTACCGCGCTGCCGCCCGTGGTGTTACCTCCATGCTGTGGATCTCCACCAGCGCGGGCTGTCCTTCGGCAGGCAGGTTGGGAAGCACTTTGATGAGCTGGCCACCAGGACCAAACCTGGCACAGATGTGAGGCACTGAAAATTTTTCAGGAGAAGTTGGTCTTGATGGAACTATATTTAAAAAAATTAAAAAAGAAATAATCAGTTTGTCACTTTTTAATGCTTCTGAGCCAGATCAATGCCTACATCTTCAGTGTGACCACCCAGCTGAAACCATAGGTTAGATTTAGCACTATAAAATGACTTTCAACTGACAGTCAGTAATTGTTGGCCGGGCACGGTGGCTCACGCCTATAATCTTAGCACTTTGGGAGGCCAAGCCAGGTGGATCGCTTGAGACCAGGAGTTGAGGCCAGCCTGAGCAAGAGTGAGACTCTGTCTCTACAAAAAA
>CAUYRT010081373.1:0-13580 GCA_963574885.1 Lepilemur ruficaudatus | reverse complement strand
GTAAAACTGGGATTTGAACCTTGCAGTTTGATTTCAGAAACCTGATCCTAACTTCTTAGCAATACTGTTTTCCTCTTTTCAATCCTTTCATAATACATAAATATGCATAACAAAAAGTTGTATAAACTGGTTTTACTTGCTTTCTTTAGAAGGCAGTATTATTGCTTTTTTTTTTTGAGACAGTCTCACTCTGTTGCCCAGGCTAGAGTGCCACAGCGCCAGCCTAGCTCACAGCAACCTCAAACTCCTGGGCTCAAGTGATCCTTCTGCCTCAGCCTCCCGAGTAGCTGGGACTACAGGCATGTTTTGGCCAACTAAAAATATATAGAAAAAATTAGGTGGGCATGGTGGTGCATGCCTGTAGTCCCACTACTCGGGAGGCTGAGGCAGGAGGATCGCTTGAGCCCAGGAGTTCGAGGTTGCTGTGAGCTAGGCTGACACCACAGCACTCTAGTACGGGCAACAGAGTGAGACTCTGTCTCAAAAAAAAAAAAAAAAAAAAATCTTTAAAGCCACATTTTTATGTTAGTTCCCAACAATTGTACCCCAAATTTCCAATAAGAATACAAGGGATTGTGTTATAGTCATATTATGTAATATTATACAACAAAAAACTACATGCAAAAGTATGAATGGATCTCAGAAATATAATAATGAGCAAGGTGGGAGTCAGAAAAAAAATACATGCACTTTGATCCCATTTGCATCGACTTGAATTAAACTGAAAAACCTAACAACTCATTTTTTAGGATTGCATTATAGATGGAAAAACTAAAGGAAAACAAGAGACTGCTAATCACCAGTCAGGATAATGGTTACCTCTTGGTGTATACTTGATGATGACATCACAGAAACTTATACAGGGAGTGTTTTTTTTTTCTTTTCTTGATAGAAACAGGGTCTTGCTATGTTGCCCAGGTTGAACTCTTGGCCTCAAGCAATCCTTCAGCCTCCACTTCTCAAAGTGCTAGGATTATGGGTGTAAGTCACCGTGTAAGGGAGGAAACTTCTAAGGCACTGTTGTTCAACCAATTTTTAATTGTAATTGCAATTTTAATTACTGTCCTTCTAAAAAAACTTTTTAGACTTTTTTTTCCTAATCATGTTCCCCCTCAATGAAATTTTAACACACAGATATACCATATATCTGCTTATGTATTGTGGCCCTTTAAAGGGACACAAATCATTGCAGTAAGTAAGATTCCTTACCACCTTTCCAAGAACCAGTTTTCACCCCCTATATGCAATATTCCCTGTTAAGAATGCATGTTCTAAGTTATTGGCAAGGTTTTATTTCTGAACCTAAGGGGTGGTTACACGAGCATTTGTTTAATTATAATTCATTAAAATGTATATGTGTTTTATACACTCTTCGGTTATGTATACTTGACAATAAAAAAAATTAGAAAAAGTGACTTAAATTGTGCAGAGGACTCAAAAACAGTTATTTCCATTTCAGAGCTGCTCAAATAAGAACAGTAAAGAAATTAGTTCAATAAAGAGAGAACATATAGTCATGAACATTTAAAAAACTATGTCTGAAGTGAACCTACAAGTATGGTGGAGATCAACCTCCACTAAAAGAAAATGGCTCTAGCACAGGAAAAGTGCTGGTATACTTACCCTAAGAAAGAAAAAAAAGGCTAATGCCACATCCACTACATGAAACTTTAGTTTACCAAAGACTTTCAAGTATATATCCTAAGTCCCTCTCATTTTAAAAGTTGTCAATACTGTCAGAACATTAGAAAATTTAAAAAAACCAAATGAACTGTTACCACTTTTAGTGTCCCTTCTAGTCCCTGCTCCTACATATATACAAATAGAAATAGTTGGCACTCTAAAAATGGATACGATTTTGAATCCTGCTCTTTTTCTCTTTAACATTGTATCATAAACAATTATACCACGAAAATCTTAATTAAAACCATGTAAGTCTGTGAGACAGCAATTACAATGATTACTATTTTACATGTTTTCGGCCTTGGGGCTGTTCTGCCTTTGTTCGATTCAAAAGTGAACCAACCCCCCCCCCCAAAAAAACCAAAACACCACGGGGCGGGGAGTGTTGCGTGTGGCACAGGCAGGAAAAAGCACGTGGATTTAACAATCACGGTAATACTCTGTATCTTTCTCCAACCGCATCTACCTATGCCAGCTCTAAACTAGGACTTCATAATTCTCTCCTGCTAGTTCTTCGACTTCCTTCCCACTTGAGCTGCCCCCACTCATCATTCTTCTCCACTTAGTCTTTCCCTTTCTGCATTCCCCAGAATAAAGCCTACCTCCGATTCCTTATAAAGAGGTCTCTCACCAAATCCCTAATTTACCTGCGGACAATCTGACCTCTCAGGACACTGAACGCTCCAGCGAGAGCCAACCGGAAATGGAGGTTGTCATCTCGACTCCCTTACGGCAGGAAAGCGGAGAGGCCATTTAACGTTCCGGTACTGAGTCAAAGATTCCTGAACTAGATGGAGATTACATGAGTGGACTGAAAGTCGATATTTTTCCCACATGTGTGCATCGCAGTCTGACTAAGAGATATTATAGAGGAAAGAGGGCGGGGAAGCGGAAATGTTTTCCTTGCTTGGAGACCGGAATCCTCACACATTGCACCGAGGGGAGGGAGATGGACATGCTGCAGCCAATAAGTGAGGCTGTTGTTGAGAGCGTGAACTCACCCAATGAGAGGGCGGGTTGTTGTGCTGCAGTTGGCTGGCTGCTGCGGGAGGCAGTGGCGGTAGGAAGCCGGAGACAGCGGGGTGACAGGTAGGCGGCTGTGCTGTCTTGGGGGGACGTAAAGTGCTAGATAAGGAGGATTTTTCTTCTCCGGCTGAGGAAACTGTACAGGAGAGCTGAGGAGGGTGGTCCAGGAAGGCGGTAACCTGAATGTTGGTGATCCCGGAGCCTCTCGTAAACCAGGTAGCAGTTTGGGAGGGTCGTGAGGAGGAGAAGGCAGCAACCGAGGCGCGTGGAGATGAGCCCCGTGGGGTGACATGGGGGCCTACCTAAGACGTAGTGGAGCGGGGCTGCCGTGGCGCTGGGAGAGAAGGGGGAGAGAGGCGGGGGCAAGACGGTGTAGTGAGGGCTGGAGGAATTCCTTCCACAAAGCCTCAAGCGAGAAAAGGACGCGGTATTGTAGACACCTGAGAGAAAGCCTAGTGATTGCTTCTTAGGGCCATTTCCAGGGGTGAGGAGGGGAAACGGAGGAGAAAGATATGTACTGATGGTCAGATGCTGGAAACTCTTTATAGCTGCACATTATGTAATCCTTGGTTATTATTTACCCAAATAACTAGGTTGTGCCTCCTGAAAGAGGAGGTCTTGCGATCTATTGATGGTTCAGAACACTTTTTTTGTTGGCTTCAGTGCGTTCTACCCGGGCAGGCTCTGTAGGCGAAGGGTGATAGCATCGAGGATAGAATAGTCACGAAGAGCTTATCCCAAATATGGACTTAAGTTGAAAGATACGATACTAGTTTGTGATGAATGTGGTCAGGTTCATGTTTTGTAGTTCATGAATTTGTTTTGAAGGTCAAGGCTGATAACGTTTTTTGTTTTAATCTTCAGGAAAGCGGAGAGCCTTAAAAAATCTATAGTAGAAGGTAAGTGCAAGTTGGAAAAAGACTAGAAAATTAGTTGGTAGTTTTTTTTCCGCCGGATATTGTGGATGTTAGGGACTGTGAAAATAAGTTGGTGGTCTGAATTGAGGGGAAAAAGTCAACCTTTATTTAAGTAGTTTGCTAAGTCTGAGAAGCTAGTTATGAATTATTTATTTCTTAGGTTTAAAAATTATACCTCTTTCAAACTCTTTAAGGTAAAATGTATTTGCAGGTATAATAAACTGTAAATTATTTTGTTTTAAGAAGTTTTTATAATTCATTATTTGCATAATGAAATGTAATTAAAATAGGAATTCCATTCCATATGTGTTATGGAAGGACAAACTACATAAAAACTATATTTTATTTTTTAATTTTTTATTTTTTTTGAGACAGAGTCTTGCTCTATCACCCCAACTAGCGTGCTGTGTCGTCATCACAGCTCACTGCAACCTCAAACTCCTAGGCTCAAGCCATTCTCCTTCCTCAGCCTCCTAAGTAGCTGGGACTAGGGGCACGTGCCACTGCACTGGCTAATTTTTTTTATTTTTAGTAGAGACAGGTCTTGCTCTTGCTCATCCTGGTCTTGGAACTTCTGGCCTCAAGCAATCCTCCCCACTGGGCCTCCCAGAATGATGGGATTACAGGAGTAAGCCACCATGCTTGGCCAAAAACTTGATTTTATATCTCACTGAAAAACAGTTTTAAATGAAGCATTATAAATTGTTAAAATGTAAGCTGTTTGAAATGTTGCCTTTAGCTTAGAAGATAAGGTCTAATGTACTAACAAGTCTGTAATTTTCCTGAGCTTATTTTAGTACTGCATGTCAGAAAAAGTTTGTGATTTTTTTCTATTAATGATAATTTATATTAGTGTATATGAACCTAAATAAAAATTTCATTTTTTCCCTCAAAATATCATTTGGGAAAGATATATCATTAGAGTTTGTTTAGAGCACTGAGATTGCACTTTTTGTCTTTCATCTTGTTACAACCAAAATGCTATCTCAGTCACAAAGAAACCTTCTGGTTCTATTTTAGGTGCAGTTCTGTAGTGTTTTCAGTACCTGTGACCAAATCTTTGCCTTTATGTATGGTGTGGTGTGGTGTGGTGTGGTGTGGTGTGGTGTGGTGTGGTGTGGTGTGTGTGTGTGTGTGTGTGTGTGTGTGTTCGTGTGTGTTCTTATGTAACCAGCCTACTCAAGCTGTCTTAGAGAACTAATGGCTGGTTTTGAATGACCAGTAGGTGTCATCGTTGAATGCAGTAAGCTGAACATTGAGTAGGAAATCACCAAGCATTTTAAGAAACACTAGTCTAAATTAGCATATAATAGTAGTTGGATGATTATTTATACATCATAGAAGTCCTCTCTTCTGAAACATTTCAATATTGGAGCTGTTTATAGGGAATTTGAAACAGTGATTGTAAAGGAGTATAATCATTTGCTCTAATGGACCTGGATTTTTCATCCAACCTTTGAACTATTTTGACATGCAATTCAGATTTAAGTTTGTTTGTTCTTAATACATAGTTTTGACATCTTATAGTATTTTATTAAGTTCTAGAATGATTAAGATTTTCAGCTTGACTGAGCTTTATTGTAGAAAAACAAATGCTTGCTACATAATGGAAACCTAAAATGATAAAATAAGGATAGAAGTCTCCAACAAGTTATCACAATAATACTTTGTTATTGTTCATCTAATGACGGAAGAGAGGAATTTTTATCTTTCGTTGTCTCTGTCTTCTTAGTTTTTTTGATGTCCAGAATTGCCTATTTTTACATTTTTATCTGGCTAGTGGACTATGTGCTTTTCTCAGAATGATGAACTGAACATTTGTCATTGTTTGAAATGTAATATAGTGGATTCTGGAGGAAGCTGGCACAGAAAGCTCTGAAAGTGGCTTACATCTGTTGTGATTACATTTCTTTACCTGCATACCCTTCCGCAGAGCTCTTTGTAGCTCTGCTCTTTGTACCTGCTATTGACAGTGTTTAGCAAAAGGGTTGGACCTAATTCAAGAATTCTTCATGAAGTTAAAAATAGGTAGATATTGGCCTGACGCGGTGGCCCATGCCTGTAATCCTAGCACTCTGGGAGACTGAGGTGGTAGGATTGCTTGAGCTCAGGAGTTCAAAACCAGCCTGAGCAAGAATGAGACCCCGTCTCTACTAAAAGTAGAAAAAATTAGCCAAACAACTAAAAATAGAAAAAATTAGCCCAGCATGGTGCCACGTGCCTGTAGTCCTAGCTATTCAGGAAGATGAGGCAAGAGGATCGCTTGAGCCCAGGAGTTTGAGGTTGCTGTGAGCTAGGCTTACGCCATGGCACTATAGTCCAGGCAACAGAATGAGACTCTGTCTCAAAAAAATAAATAAATAAATAGGTAGATATCTCAAGATAATCTAGGAGTTTTCAAAAAGGCACACACATTTATTTTATCATTGCCACTTTCCTTGAGAATCTTAATAATGGGAGAATATGAAGGGGGTAGACATATTTTGAAAAAGAAATTCCCCTGAAGATTGGCTTCACCACTGGCTTCCACTTTAGAATCATTGATTTATCAAGGTTCTGGCACTTGTGGTATGAACCAGTAACAGTAGTTTTAGTTTGAGGGAAAAGGCTGCCAAATCTACCATATTTTTTATAGCTCAATAAATTTTCACCATTTAATGTCATAGCTAGGATAGCTTTTCTAGCCAGGAGCTGAAGTTGCCAGAAATAAAAATTGTGCTGAATGTTTTGGTTTGGATTAGTTTTTACTTGGCACTTAGCTGCTTTCCGTAAACCACGCTAATTTCTTTTATGATTCAGACCTGTGCTGATTTGCACAGATATTTATTCATATCCTGTTCTCTTAATGTCTCTGAAAGCTATCTAGGTCTAGAATTAAACTAAAATTGGAAAGTAAGAATTGGAGTTTTCTTGATTAAAGGACCTTTTTTTGATAATGCTGTGATGTGACTATATTAATCTTTGGATAAACATTCGCTCAGTAATATTTATTAAAACTTGAAGTTGCCAATGTATTGACCTTGAGGTAGGTCCAGTTTAGAAATTCATGGTTCATCTTTATGAATTCTAGTCTTTCTGTTTGGGTATTTGGCTGCCATGGAAACAAGCGTGAGAAAAAGTAAATGAATGGACTTTAATTTTAAGAAAAGCAGAAAAAACTCAGTTGTGTAATATATTGAGAGGTATGACTTTGATTATTTATAGAAATATGATACTTTCTAGATCTGAAACATAGCTGCCAAAAAAGTAGTCATAAAATATGGTAAGTGGCACCAGTCTTTTGAATGGCAAAGCACAGGTTACAGAATAATTATTTTGTTCCACTGTAATACCCTAAACTCCAAAAAATGTCAGAACCAAATTTATCCATCACCTTTGTCATTATAGATACTTGGCTCTTGATAGTGCTTGATTCTTATATTTTATATATATATACATATTTTTTTTTTTTTGAGACAGAGTCTCACTCTGTCACCCGGGCTAGAGTGCCGTGGCGTCAGCCTAGGTCACAGCAACCTCAAACTCCTGGGCTCAAGCAGTCCTTCCGCCTCAGCCTCCCAAGTAGCTGGGACTACAGGCATGCGCCACCATGCCCAGCTAATTTTTTCTATATATTTTTAGTTGGCCAAGAGACGGGGTCTCGCTCTTGCTCAAGCTGGTTTCGAACTCCTGACCTTAAGCGATCCACCCACCACAGCCTCCCAGAGTGCTAGGATTACAGGCGTGAGCCACCGTGCCTGGCTGGTAGTGCTTGATTCTTAATTAATACAGACTTTTGTTTGCTACTAAGATTTATCAGTTAACCTCCTTAAATTCCTTTCCTTATATATTTTTTAAAAAATTGGTGGGAAGAGGGAGTTGGATACTGAGCAGGGAGGGAAACTTATACTTCAACATGTATTCCTTTTGTAGTTCATTCTTTTTATTTAATTATTTAGTTAATTATTTTTATTTTTATTTTTTTTTTTGAGGCAGAGTCTCACTCCGTTGCCCAGGCTAGAGTGCCATGGCATCAGCCTAGCTCATAGCAACCTCAAACTCCTGGGCTCAAGCAATCCTTCTGCCTCAGCCTCCCAAGTAGCTGGGACTACAGGCATGCGCCACCATGCCTGCCTAATTTTTTCTATATATTTTTAGTTGGCCAATTAATTTCTTTCTATTTTTAATAGAGACAGGGTCTTGCTCTTGCTTAGGCTGGTTTCGGACTCCTGACCTTGAACAATACGCCCGCCTCGGCCTCCCATAGTGCTAGGATTACAGGCGTGAGCCACCACGCCCGGCCTAATTTTTCCTTCCTTATTTTCTTTCTAGATGATCTGTCTAATGGTGAGAGTGGGGTGTTGAAGTCCCCAACTATTATTGTATTGGTGTCTATCTCTCCCTTTAGATCTCATAATATTTGCTTTAAATATCTGAATGTGGTAGTGTTGGGTGCATATATATTTAGAATTGTTATATCCTCCTGCTGAATTGATTATTTTGTCATTGCATAATATGAGCTTCTCTGTCACTTTTTAATGATTTTGGCTTAAAGCCTTGTATCTGATATACATACAGCTACTTCTGTTCGCTTTTGGTTTCTGTTTATGTGCAATAACTTTTTCCATCCCTTTACTTTCATTCTAAATGTATCTTTATGAGTGAAGTGAGTTTATTGTAGGCAGCATATAGTTGGGTCATTTTTTAATGGGTCAGCCCCATATAGTTGGGTCAGCCAGTCTATATCTTTTGAGTGGAAAATTTAATTCGCTTACATTCAAGATTATTATTGATAGCCAGGACTTATTTTTGTCATTTGGTTAATTGTTTTCTGATTTTTTTTTTTTTGTATGTTCTTTGTTCCTTTCCTTCTCTCTTGCTGTTTATCATTATAATTTGGTGGTTTTCTGTAATGGTAACATTTAAGTCATTTTTCTTCCTCATGTCTGTGTTTGCTCTACTATTGAGTTTTATGTTTTCATGTGTTTTCATGATGGTAGATATCATCCTTTTGCCTCCAGGTGTAGGACTCCTTAAGTACTTCTTGTATGGCTGGTCTAGTGGTGATGAATTCCCTCATTTTTTGCTTGTCTGGGAAAGATTTTATTTCTTCTTCTTTTATGAAGGATGAGTTTGCTGGGTATAGAACTGTTGGCTAACAGTGGTTTTCTTTCAGCACTGTGAATACATCATCTCATTCTCTCCTGGCCTGTAAAGTTTCTGCTGAGAAGTTTGCTATTAGTCTGACGGGGGTTCCCTTACATGTGACTAGATGCTTTTCTCTTGCTGTTCTTAGAATTCTCTATTCATTTTGGCTTTTGACAGTTTTACTATAATGTGTTGTGGAGAAGACCCTTTTGGGTTGTAACTATTTGAGAATTCCTAAGCTTCCTGTATCTCAATGTCTAAATCTCTAGCTAAACTTGGGAAGCTTTCATTAAAGAGATTTTCTATGCCTTTTGTCTCATCTTCTTTCTGGAACACCCCAAATTCATGTGTTTGGTCACTTTATGGTGTCCCATATGTCACATAGGCTTTGTTCATTCTTTTTAATCCTTTTTTTAAATTTTGTCTGACTGGGCTATTTCAAAGACCTGCCTTCAAGTTCTGAGATTCTTTCTTCATTTTGTTCTAGTGTATTGTTAAAACATTTGAATGAATGAATATTTTATTTTATTCATTGAATTCTTCAGATCCAGGATTTCTGTTTGGTTCTTTTTTTAGATATCTATATCTCTGGTGAGTTTCTCATTCATATCCTCAACTGCTTTTCTGATTTTTTTGTATTGTTTATTTTTGCCTTCTTGTATCTCACCGAGCTTCTTTAATATCATTATTTTGAATTCTTTTTCTTGTGTTTCATACATTTCTTTTTCACTGGAATCTGTTGCTGGAGAATTATTGTGTTCCTTTGGAAGTGTTATATTTCCTTGTTTAGTCATGTTTTTTGTGTCCTTACATTGATGTCTAGGCATCAGGTGTTACAGTTGCTTCTTCAAATTTTTTGGATTGGCTTTCATAGGGAAAGATTTTTCCTGAAGATGTATCTATGGTGTTCATTGGGTAGGACACTTTAGCTTTGATTCTGGGTGTGAGAAGTAATGTAGTGTCTGCATGATTTCTTCACCTGTAAGCAGCATCAGTGGTGTATGATTTCCTCAGTGCTCAGATTGTGGTTGCTAGCAGAGGTAGTGGTGAAGTTTTGCTTGGAACAGGGGTGTCAGGTGGGCCTGTCCTCAGGCCCCAACGGTGGCAGTGGCAGGCCCTGGGGAGTGTACAGGCACCAATGTCAATGGGTCCAAATGGGCTTATTTTTAGGCTGCTCGGTGGCTCGAGGTGGCTTGCTTAGGTGCTGGCAGTGGTGGCAGTAGACTGGGTGAGTGGGCAGGTCGTTGGTCCCCTTGGTAGCATGTGTGGAGTGCGAAATGGCAGTAGCAGTGGCCAGACAACCCTCAGACTCCAAAGCAGCATGCAACGGTGTTAGTAATGGCTGCAATGGGCTGGTGGGCCAGATCCTAGGCCCCCAAGGTGTGTGCAGATGGGTGCAGGCTGTGGTGGCAGTAGTAGGCTGGGCTGGGTGTTCCAATCATCAGGGCCCTGGGAGGAGTACCAAGGTGCCAGTGGTGCTGGACAGGGTGGGGCAATCCTCAGGCCCCTGGGGAGTGTGCTTGGGCACTGGGGTGGGTGGTGCCAGGCTGGGTGGGCCTGTCTTCAGGCCCCCTATAGTGTACTCATGTGCTGGCTGTGGTGGGCAGGGCAGGGTGATCCCCAGGTCCCCCAGAGGACAGTGGCTGCAACAGTTGTAGTAGTTGGTGTGGGAAGCGTATGCTAAGGGCACACGCAAGTAATCTGTGGCCCTGCTGCATGGGGAGCGGGGGTAACAGTAATTGCAGCCACAGGGTGGTGGTTTTCAGGCTCTAGGGAGCATGAGCTTTGGCCTCTAGCAGTGGTGGCAGCAGCATAGGTAGCAGCAACAGCAAGGAAAGCCAGTAATAGGGCACATGCAGGTACATAGTGGCTCTGCTGCTGAAGGGGGCAGGGTCCCTGCCAGTGGCATATGTTTTGTCCCTGGCAGCAGTGGCAGCAGCTGCAGGAGCAGCAGCAGAGGTTGTCCTCAAGTCGTGTGCATGGCAGCCCTACTGCTGGCTGGGTGGGGTTGCGTCCGTGGTAGCCACCCCAAGTACATGGTTCTCAGACTCTAAGGAGTGCACACCTTGGCTCCTTTTGTTCCAGAGACAGCCTCCCCAGTGTGCTGTACCACCCACTCCTTGTGGTGCAGGACGCTGTGTGTGCTGGAGTTCTGGGGACCCTGCCGTTCTCCTAGTTCCACTGGTGTTGTGCCATTGCAGCCCTCCAGGTGGATGTAAGGGGAAGAAAATTAAGCTCCAAGGATGTGGAGGTGCAGGGGCTGTTGGCCCCCAGGGCAGCACGCGGCCCGGCGGAGACTGGGCCCTCACAATGGCAAAGTGCTACAGCTGCACTTTGGGGATGTGCGAGACCCAGCGTGAGCTCTCTCTCCAGGGCAACGTCCCTGCATGATTTCCAGGCACTTCTCCATGCCAGTCTCAGGGCTCACTGGCGTCAAGGTGTTCTCCGATGGCTAGGGTTACAGGAGCCTGTGGTGGGAATGCAGACCACTGGGGATCTCTTGCTTACCCTTTTCCCACGCTGGGGAGCCTCTCTGGGTTCCCAGACAATCCTGGCTGAGCTGGCTGCCTTCCCACCACTTCTGTGTCTCAGGTGTTTCCCATTATTTCTCTGTTGAATTCCAGGATTCCCTCTTAGGTGTTCTATTTGAAGTGAGATTATCTACTTGCTATTTTGTTTTTTCTATGTGGAGGAGGTGAGTGCCAGATGCCTCTAGTCAACCATCTTGAAGCCCCTCCAACCTCGTGCAGTTTTGTTTTGGATCCCAATTCTGACACCTTATTTCACAACATGCTAAAATAAATTCCAAGTAGTTTAGAAAGTACGTGTGTGTGTGTGTGTGTGTGTGTGTGTGTGTGTATAGCATTACTGATGATAACTGCAATAAAATACAAGTAAATATTTGATCTCAGCATAGAGGTCTAGATAAGTATAAAAGCAGTAGAAGGAATTTGCAAAGGAAAATATTCATGGATTATTCATATTCATTAACTCAGCAAAAATTTATTCTATATCAGATGCTGGAGAGACAGAATGAACCACAAGAAGAATGTCCCCCTGTCATGGCAGGGCTTACATTTTCTCTGGGGAATGTCAGATGGTGACAGTGCTGCCTAGAGAATTAAAAGTCATGGGTATGTCAGCAAATGCCTGGTTGGCCATAGAAGACTCCCCTGAGGGAGGAGGGTGTGCTGGGGGCAGGGGGTGACGTTTACACTTAGAAAAAACTGATAAGAAGGAGTCAGTGGAGTGGAAATTAGGGGAATTCCTTCCAACAGCCAGTGCAAATGTCCCGGTGTGGCTGGGACTTGGTGAACCAAGAGGCAGGAAGTCAAATACAGGATCCGTCAATTCAATAGTCAAGCTGTTTGTAGTAACACGCAATGTGACACACTTGTGCAGCGTGGGAGACAGACGAGTGTCAGCCCTGGAGGTTGGAGTGTTGACAGAAGTAATCTTTCCAGAAACAGTTGCTGCCCTGTATCTGGGTTCACAGATACAGAGTTCTCTGTTGATGAATGATGAGTGATCACTTCTAGTCAGATGTGGTCCTGTGAATACACTTTTGGTCTTTTCTCTGACACGAGGGAGCACTTCAGATCTGATGCGCATGAAGCACAGGAATCTGTCTCGGGGGTATCTGTGGAGGGATGAGAAGTCCCTTTGGCATTTTCGAGGGTGGCCACAGAAGAACGTGGCTCCATCAAGTTGAGTTGCTTCACCTCTCCAAGTATCATCTTTCTCGTATCAAAAAGAAAAAGGATAACGTAAAACTCCACTATCCAAAAAATGCAGTCATAAAGAATGCATAGTCCCACTATGGTGAGGCTGCGGGAATGGCAGGTGACCCTGTGTAGGCAGATGACCAGCAGCTCCTGGGGCTCTGTCACCAGATCCAATGCAGGCCCGGCTGCTGGTCACCTGCACCTGGCAGTAGTTGCCCACTCCACCATCAGGAATGGTGGGGACAGTTCTGGTGACGTGGCTGTCTGGGATGTCAGGAGAGCACCGTGGGCCCTGTCACTGGCAACTCCTCATCCCACAGAAAGCGGCACAGCCAGCCCGCACAGCAGCGCCACAGATCCTCCAGGCGGGTGGGCAGTGAGAGGAAGAGAAGGGGCCACCTTCTTTGGGACACGTCATCATCCTTTCGGGTTCCCGTCATGACTCCTGACAGTGCCAGAGAGGGTCTGAGGAGGGCTTAAGCAGACTGGCCTTGGCCCGGCCATTCGGACAGCCAAGAGAGGCAAGGGGGATGGGCGCCCAGGCTCAAGGGACAGAGAAGAGCATGACCAGCAGTGAGGACCTTCCCCAGGCCTTAGTCAGAGGAGTGAGGTGGGAGCTTCTGGGTCCCCCCTTTCAGAGCCACCCCAGTGAGGCCTGGACAGTGACCCATACATCCTAATGATGTGTCCTGGCTCTGGGGACAGCCAGCTCGTGGTTGGAAGGGGGTGGTGAATTGTGTGGCTGAGCCTGTTCTGAGCTCTGAGGAGAGGTGGAGGGAGCCATCCCTGTGGCTCCAGGCTGAGGTCTTTGGCCATGCCTGGGGACGCTCTGTCACTCTTGCTCTGGGCTCAGCCCTGAGCTTGGTGTGTGACCTGAAGCAGGGAGGGCCAAGGTCCAGCAAGGTGACAGAGTCCCCAGCCCTGTGCCAGAAGGAGGGGGGGAGCGGAAAGGATGTCTGCTTTACTGCTGGGGAAAGAGCCCAACACTGGGGCTTTGGGACCAGGGTGTTCCCTCCCAGCCTTTGGGGAGGGCATCCTGGCAGGGGCAGCACCAGGGCTGAGACCCAGGCTCAGGATGGCTGAGTTTGGACATGCAAAATGG
>CAUYRT010081372.1:0-15233 GCA_963574885.1 Lepilemur ruficaudatus | reverse complement strand
TTTTTCCATCTGTTTACGTCCTCTGCTATTTCCTTCCTCAGTGTTTCATAATTCTCCCTGTAGAGGTCTTTCATCTCCTTAGTTAAATATATTCCTAGGTATTTTATTTTCTTTGTTGCTATTGTGAAAGGTATTGAGTCTTTGATTTGGTTCTCAGCTTAACTGTTGGCGTATGTGAATACTACTGATTTGTGTACATTGATTTTGTAAATCGAGAGTTTGCTGAATTTATTTATCAATTCCAATAATTTCTTGGCAGATTCTTTGGGGTTTTCTAGATATAAGATCATATTATCAGCAAAGAGAGATAGTTTGACCTCTTCTTTCCCCATTTGAATATATTTGATTTCCTTCTCTTCCCTAATAACTTTTCTTAGCATTTCCAGAACCATGTTGAATAGAAGTGGTGATAGTGGGCAACTTTGTCTGGTTCCAATTCTAAGCAGGAATACTTTCAATTTTCCCCCATTCACTATGATGTTGGCTGTTGGTTTGTCATATATGACTTGTATAATTTTGAGGTATGTCCCATCTATGCCTATTTTGTTAAGTATTCTTATCATAAAAGGGTGCTGGATTTTCAAATGCTTTTTCTGCGTCTATTGAAAGGATCATATGGTTTTTGTTTTTGCTTCTATTTATGTGGTGAATCACATTTATAGATTTGCATATGTTGAATCATCCTTGCATTTCTGGGGTGAAGCCCACTTGGTTGTGGTGGATTATTTTTTTGATTTGTAGCTGAATTCAGTTTGCTAGGATTTCATTGATAATTTTGTTTGGTCTGTAGCTTTATTTTGTTTTGTCCTTTTCTGACTTTGGTACCAAGGTGATAGTGGCTTTGTAGAATGAGTTGGGGAGGATTCCTTTGTTCTTGATCTTATGGAATATTTTCTGTGGTGTAGGTACCAGTTCTTCTTTCTAGGTCTAGTAAAATTTGGCTGTGAAACCATCTGGTCTGGGACATTTTTTATTGGGAGGGTTTTTATTGCTGCTTCAATTTCCTTCCTTGATATTGGTCTGTTCAGGTGTTCTATTTCTCCCTGATTGAGCCTAGGGAGGTTTTATGTTTCCAAGAATTCGTCCATTTCCTCAACATTTTCAAGTGTATGTGCATAGAGATTTTTATAGTATTCAGAGATGATATTTTGTATTTCTGTGGTATAAGTTGTAATATGTCCTTTTTCATTTCTGATTGAGCTTATTATGATACTTTCTTTTCTGTTTCTGGTTAATCTAGTGAGAGGCCTGTAATTTTGTTTATTTTTTCAAAGAACCAACTTTTTGTTTCATTATTCTTTTATATAATTATTTTGTTATGGATTTTGTGTAGTTCCATTCTGACCTTAATTATTTCTTTTATTCTGCTGGTTTTGGGCTTGGTTTGCTCTTCCTTTTCCAATTCCTTGTGAGGATTCATTAGATTGTTGATTTGTGATCTTTCTGTCTTTTGGATGTAGGCATTTAAAGCTATTAATTTTCCTCTTAGGACTGCTTTTGCTAAATTCCACAGATTTTGATAACTTGTGTCCCATTTGTCATTTAGCTAAAAAAATCTTTTGATTTTCATCTTAATTTCCTCCTTGAGATACTAATAGTTCAGCAGGTTTTTTAATTTCCATGAGTATATGTAGAGTTGAGTGTTTCTGTTGAAATGGATTTCTAATTTTATTCCATTGAGGTCTGAGAAGATACATGGTATAATTTCTATTTTTTAAAATTTGTTGAGACATGTTTTGTGGCCTAAGATGTAATCAGTCTTAGAGAATGCTCTGTGAACTGATGAAAAGAACATATATTCATTAGTTTTTGTCTAGAATGTCTGGTAATTGTCTTTTAGTCCCATTTGTTCTAGAGTTAGATTTAATTCTATTGTTTCTTTGTTTATTTTCTGCTTGGAGAATCTGTCCCATTCTGTCAGTGGGGTGTTGAAGTCCCCAGCTATTATGATGCTATTATTTATTATTTCTTTTAGATCACGTAGGGTTTGCTGTTGGAATCTGGGGACACCTGTGTTGTGTGTCGTAAATATTTAGGATTGTTATGTCCTCCTGTGGAATTGTTTCCTTCACCTTCTATAATGACCATCTTTATCTTTTTTTACTTTTGTTGATTTGAAGTCTGGCCAAGTAGGCTGTGGGCAGGCACACTCCCAAACCATCATCACTTGTCAGCTAATTAGGCCCATCCCCTGATGTCAGCTCAGGCAGCTCAAAGTCCCCCAACCAGTACTTGCAGGGGCCTCTGGTAGTTAGCTCCCCTTGCCCACTGCTGTGGTGATCTCACTGCTTCCTTAGAACTTCTACAGAAGCCAAGCTTGACCACCTGGAACCCTGTTGGAAACCCTAGCTCTGTAATAATGTAATTGGCCCAAATCATTGTTTTTCACCTCACTTTTCACCAAGTGTCTGGAGCCATGTATACCTGCAATGTAATCTCCGAGGTGGCCACAGGCAAGATCCTCAGTGGTTTTGTGCAAAGTAAAGAGCCTTAGTTACCCATGAGAAAACAAAACAAAACAAAAAATCTTATGTGAGAGTGGCTCCACCAGCTTTCTTTTGGTTTCCATTTGCATGGAATGTTGTTTTGTATCCCTTCACCTTGAGTCTGAATGAGTCCTAGTGTTTACTGGAGACAGGAAATATTTGGCTTGTATTTTTTAATCCATTCAGACAGCCTCTATCTCTTGAGTGGTGAGTTCAAGCCATTCACATTTATTGAAAGAACTGATAAGTGGGGTGGATTACTGTTTATCCTTTCTTCTTTTTTTTTTCCTTCTCATTTTTCAGGTGTGAAGATTACTGTTTATTCTGTTGAGTAGAACTTTATTGCTCTGTTTTACCTCTTGAGTCACTGTGGTATCTGGGCTGTGACCTTTAGCTTGTGGCTGATTTTATACTGGTGGGTGTGTGTCATACTGATCCCTGTGTAATGCAGTTCTGAGTACATCCTGCAAGACAGATCTGATCTTGACAAATTTCCTCAGTATTTGTTTGTCTAAAGTCTTTATTTCTCCCTCATATAAAAACTTAGTTTTACAGGATAGAAAATTCTAGACTGGCTATTGTTTGAGAAGACTGAGAATGGGGCCTCAATTCCTTTTTGCTTATAAGGTCTCACTTTAGAAGTCTGCAGTTAGCCTGATGGGTTCTCCTTTGTAAGTTACCTGATGTTTTTGCCTTAGGGCTCACAGGAGTGCCTCCTTCTCATTTACATTGGCCAGTCTGATGACTATGTGTTGTTGTGACAGCCTCTTTGTGATGAATCTCCCAGGGGTCCTTTGAGCTTCTTTTACCTGGATATCTAGATATATAGCAAGGCCAGGAAAATTTTCCCCAATTATTCCCTCAAATACACCCTTGTGTACTTTCTTCTTTGCCCTCTTGGACGCCTATGATTCTTATGTTAGCCTGCTTTACATAATCCCTTTTTTCTTATAGGCTTTGTTCATTTTTCTTATTTCTTAGTTCTTTCTCTTTGACTGACTTGTTTAGCTCAAGGTGTCTTCAAGCTCTGAGTCTTTCTTCTGCCTGATCTATTCTTAAGGCTTTCCACTGTGTTTTGTATTTCCTGGAATGAATTTTTCATTTCCTGAAGTTCTATTTGATTTTTTTTAACAATTCCATTTCTTTAGTGAATTTTTAATTCATTTCCTGCATTGTTTTTGTGGTTTCTTTGTGTTGGGTATCTATTTTCTCTTGTATTTCATTGAGCTTCCTTACAATCCGTGTTAGAAATTCTTCATCTATCATTTCAATCTTTTTGTTTTGATTGGTATCCATTGGTAAGGAGTTATTGTTTTCTTTTAGGGGTGTCCTTTTGCTATGATTTTTCATGTTTCCAGAGTTCTTTTACTGATTTTTTCTCATCTGGCCTCTTGGTTGAGATCAGGGTGCTAGCCCTGTCATATGGTCCTGTCTCTGGGTTCCTGAAGATTGATCCCTGAGCATGTCAGGGAGAGTTGCCTATGGGGCGTTCTAGCATGTTTGAAGAATGTCTTGGATTACCTCTGACCTGCTGTCTTCACCTCTCCCCACAGTGAGTAGTGACTTAGGTCCCCCAGCTTAATCTCTGGAATGGTGGGTGGCATTTGTTAGTATGAATCAGCTGCTCCCCCTGTTTGCTTGGGTTGGACAGCACTATGCTTAGTTATGGAGTTGTTCTCCCTGTCATCAATTGATGTTTGCATGGAAGAACCAGCTGCTGAGATGGTCCTTTGTGCCTGTGGTAAGCTCTGGTCCCCCGGGTGGGGCACATGAATGCCCCAAGCTTTACGAGGGACCCTGTAGCTCCCAGGAGGTTGGTTGATCTCTACTCCCCCTGAGGTGAGAGGAGGAGCAAGACAAATCATGGGTGGATTGGGAGAACCTGAGAGACTGGAAAGCCTCCGTGGGGCTCAGAGGTTGCTTATCTGGCCACTAGTGGTAGTCACTGTTATGAAGTTCAGGTCAGTCTCTCCAAGCTGGAAAGGCTATTTCTGAGGTAGGGGACTAATCCCTCGAGTGCTAAAGCCCCAGGCCAGGCTTTTTCCATCCATTTCCACTAGCACAGTTTATCTGTGGGAAACTGCAGAGAGAAACTCTTCCTATTCACTCCCTGGAATTCCACAGCACTCTCCCATCAGATCGGTCCACTTGAGTTCTCTCACCACCTGAGACCAGCTCTGGAATTATCCCTTGGTCCTTGTGTCTGACCCACTATCAGGCATCTCCATCAGACTCTGGCAGGTGGAGTATTCCCCAGTTGTGCACACCCGTCCCACCACTAGACCCCAAGGGGAAATAGGTAGGCCTCTCTGTCCTGCAGGGGCCTCTGCCAGGGGCACATTCCTGCTGGGGGAGAAGCAGCTGCTCCTGGGATTCTTAGCTCAAGTTGCACTCTCTATTGTAATGAGTGAAGGGAGGGGCCGCTGCTCCCATTGTAGCCCGAGGCATTCAGTTGTCAGGGGAATCAGGGACTAGGCTAATTCACTCAGAGTGCCACACCCCTATCCAGTATGGCATAGTTGTGGTTCTCCAGTGGGGGTGGGCGATGGGCACGCTCACAGATCCCTGTTTTTCAGGACCCCTCCACACTCTCCTGTTGGATATGTCTGTAAGGACTTCCTCCTCACCTGAGTCTGGGATCAAAACCCCTCTCCTACATCTTCCTGCACCACTCTTGTGTCCAGGGGGCTCTGAGTCCAGTCCCCCTGTCTAAGCCACCAGTGCACAATCATGCAAAATGCCAATGGGCAGGAAGCTCACACATTGTGGCAGCCCTGCTCTCAGTGGCAGGCTCAGCTGGGAACGTGCACCCATTGCAGAGAATTAGCCGTTCTGTGTGCTTCTCAATTCAGAGTATTCTTGCAGTTGCAGTGGAGAGGAGGGGCTGCGATTATCAGCTGGTCTGGGCTAAAATTACTCTCTGTGATGCCATGATTGGAGGAAGTTCAGAGGAGGAAGCCTTTAGGAGTAAGAAAGCCGCCACACCGGTCTCCTGTGGCACTCGACTGTGGAGTGTCCCTTTTGAACATCTAAACCCCTGGGGTTCACTGGTTCACCCCCCATTGCTATTTAGCTGCTGTGCCTGGGCTCATGGAAGGTGGCAGTGCCTGCAACGTGTTTTATGTCCCGCTGTTCACTGAAGGTATGTCGTTGGGGGAAGGGGTATCTCCACTTACCCTCTCACTGGGCTGCGAGCCTCTCTGTGTTTGTTCTGTGCCTCTGTCTTCTCCTCTCTATCTTCTTCTTTCTCAGCTTTGCAGTTTTTCTTGGTTGGGTCCCCAGAAATCTCTGTTGTCTCTCCCTGTGATCCACACCTGAGTTGCAACTGCAATCAACTCTCTTCATTCCAATATTCTACCTTTGAGCTGGGACAATCCGACAAGCAATGTCTTTAGTCTGCTGTCTTGGCTGATCCCCCATAAAACAGGTTCTACACAATGTACACAATGATGCGTGCAAGCTTTTGTGTTTTTTTTTTTTTTTTTTTTTATGGTGAAGCATGTTCAGCCTGTGGCATGGTATGCTTGAGTGAAACTTTGATATGCACTATCTTGTTTGGAGTCATAAAAGAATTGACTAGCAGTTTATGCCACCTGAAAACTCAGAGAGACTTCAGTAATTGTTTTATATGCAAATCAGTTATGGCTCTAATAGGCTTTATTTTGCTGTGTTTAATACCTGTTTGCAAACTAAAGGCACACTTTCATTCCATGTGAGTATAAATCCCCTGAGACATTCTTTTTGAGCCCTTCCCATTTACATCCCGAAAGCAGAATGGATGAAATGCCAACATTCTAATTTGTTCCCACTGTTAAGAGAATTCAGAGTTTTGAAGGGTCTGGAGAAGCCAGGCTTCCCTGGTATTCAGACAGTTGCTCCAGGTAAAGAAAGCAAGGCCTCTTGTGAGTCCAGTGGCTTGGCTGTTCATGTCTCTGACTCCTAGTAATCCATGAGAGGAACCAGGAACCAGAAATGACCTTTGCTTCAAAGTTCTCTACTTAATCTAGAGAGGAAATAGGAATATCACTTAATAGTATTTAGAGACCAATGTGAACTAAGAAGTTGGCTTTAAAAACTCAAAATGGACATTCTCTTGATCATATATATCTGGATGTGGCTAACATCATTCAGTGATGTATGAAGCACCTACCAAATGTAAGCCATTGTGCTACGCTCTAGGATAAAAAGGCGACTCAAAAATCTGACAGGAAAGGTGGGAATATAAAACTTAATATGAAAATTAAGAGTGGTATGAAATGAAAGGCATGGTTATGTATGAAAGGTATAGATAAAGTACCATTGCCTGCCCTTTAAAGGAGAATGAAATTTGTTCTTGCCAGAAAGATTAGGAGAGGCTTCAGGTAGGAGGTAGCATTTGAGTGAACCTTGAAAGTTATGTGGCTACAAATCCCCTTTCCTATAAAATGTTATTGTTGGGAAATACAAATGAGAAATATCTAGAGTTTGAGTCTCAGCTACTAGGTAGCTCTGCAACAGCAAAATCTATATGATGACTTCATCTGCAAAATGGGGATTGAACTGGAGGATTAGTAAGGTTTTTTTTTTTTTTTTTGCTACTATAACTCTCTGATACTTCAAATAAATTTTGATCTCAACAGAATTTCATGGATCTTATTCATCCCTTCATAAATGTACAAAAAGTAAATGTATTGCTTTAGTTGAAAATCATAAAACACCTTAAAACCAATTTGTCCTAAAAAATGGCTATATATTAAATATGTACAATTATTTCTTTATCAATTATACCTCAATGAAGCTGTTTAAAAAAACTAAAATGGTAACAATTTTTTCAGAGTGATATAGTTTAACATACTTCAGTGAATTTTGTTATAGAGTAGAGATTAAAGGGATTATTGAGATAGATGATAACCCTGACTGAAGCACACAAATTCCCAAACCAATTTGCTATATTATATCAGAATCAGAATGGAATCATGATGATAAAAGAATTGGCTCTTAATAAAGGCATAAAGTATTTTCCCTCTCTCTTTACCAATATGCTTTCCTTTAGGTATATTGAAAATTGTTCATATTTGGTTAAAGTAAACCACAAACAAGTTCATGATATTCTTATAATATCATCTAAATGTCTTTTTAGTACCTCTTTCCAAATTAATGTGAAGAAACCAATTATAAATGTTTTTTGCTGAAATTCATATATATAGCTAACAGTTTGATGTGAAAAGAGAAAAGATGAAGCAGTCAACATTGTATATATGTGTGGATGTATTTACTCTGTGTCAGTAGCTTAGATCAAGTGCATTTTCTGAGAAGTTGTTTGTTTTGAGATAATAGACTGAGCAGTTTTTCTTCAGTAGTGAATAACTAGCTCTCAGTCCTGAAAGTTATTTAAGAAATAAATAAATAAATAAAAACGCCCTTTAAGAAAATTTATATATTGAACCCCCAAAAGATTGGAATTAATATGTGTCTTTGGTACACTATCAAATATATATATATGTTTTTGTGATGGAGAGCTGAAGTAATGAAGTTAAGCTGCTTCTTGGTTTCCTATGATCCACAGTTAATTCTGTGTTATTCACTAGCCAAACTACTCTCACTTTATCAGGACTTGTTTTTCAACACATTGATAAACCCAGTGTCAATTCTATAATTTACCAATATGACAGGCATTTTGTAGACTTCTTAAATGTTTAAGTCTCTAAAGCAAGACAGTTTATTTTTGTTATTGTTGTTATAATTGATCTAGCAGCATTCTTTGAGAAACTCATTCCTCTTTGAATTTTTCTAAGATTACTATTGCTTTTTATGGTTTTCATGTCCAAATGCAACAGTTTCCAATAGGAACTTTTCCCCTCTCATTCTCTGATTATTTTGATGAGCCCTTTTCCATATTCTTGTAGGCAACCAACATGGCATTTCTTTTCTATATGTCATTATCCCTTGATCTTTCTTCATGGTAACCTTTAGCATAATAAGAGCAGTAATCACCATCAATCCAAAAGCTGCACTTGGCCTTAAAACTGGCCTTTAGTCAATTCTTGTTGGAAGCAACATATTTGAAAAAGAATTGGTCTTGTTTTTGGCACATTTAAGTTGTATATGCCATGGTTGAGTGGAGGCCAGAAATAAGTTTAGAGTCCAAACAAGATACAAAGAAAACATCAGTTTTAAAAAGTCTGCTGCAAAAGCATTCTGCAACTCTGCTGAATATGGTTTCCCATGAGACTCCTTCTCATACCTGAAAAGCTACTATATTTACATCCTTCAAAGATAGTGCCAGTAAAAACTTTGAATGATGGGATAAGTCAAGTCTGGGGCCATCTCAAATGCCAAAAAGGGAGAAATGAACTTGGATTTTTTTTTATATAAAATAACACCGACAAAAACATAGCTGAATTACATGCCGCATCACATCAAGTCAATTTACTATTTTGTTTTCAGTTGTGCTTAACTAAGGAGGTTGTACATTTGTAACAGATTTTTTTCTCTTCTCCTAACCTGAAACATTTACTATCATTTTCACTGTCACCGTAACCACTAAAAAGCCTTCAGTATCTGTGTACATACTATATTAACTATCTAGTTACACTTGATTTTAACCATTCCCTGTATAAAATAGGAGAATACAATCTTAAGTGGGCAGCAATGGCTCAGACCAGTTTGTAAAGGAATAAAATTAATTGTACATGTACACGAACCCTAGTACATGTAGGCTTGAAGGTGGGCTCTCCAGGAATATGAAAATTTCTTGTAAAGAGAGGATTTTGTTTGACTGAAATCCTAGTTTTTATATAAAGGAAAGGCCATTTTGTCTGACAGATAATCTTACAGGTATGGCAAGATAAAAGCTTTCTCTGTCTTAGTAGGTAAAATGGAAATGAAATATAACTTCTCTGAGTCCCATTCCTTCTATGCATGTATCCTGTATGCACTGATCACATTCAGAATAAGAATTTATGAGTCAGAAAGCTAATCCTGTGTGGGCAGGATTTAGGATATCACTGTCTTGGTATTTTGCTTGTAAAATGCTTTACTGATGATACGAGGTCCTTAAAGTCAGGCCGCTGAGAGACGCACGGCACATGTGTAAGTCAGTCAAGCTTACCAGCAGTTGTTTTCCAAGTTTTCCTTTTCTTGAAAGTAATATATTATGTGGATAATAGATGATTTGCTATAATTTCTAAGCTTAAGTTTTTACCATTAAAAAAATCTTAACAGTCTTCTTTTAAATTGCATTTTTTAAAAATTTTAGAGTCAAAAGATGTTTTTGTGGAAGTATAGAAATTATATGGCATGTTTGGGTAGAATAGAGAGTCATTAATTTGTTACAAATGTTTATTGAACACCTTCTACAGAATAAATGAAATTCCCAAGAAAATATGAGCTGAAGTTTCTTTATTTGAAATACTTATTTCCATTACGTGACCAAAAATTGGTAGCTCAGCATCAGTGCAGTATAATAGTTATTAATGAATTTGAGATCTTTGAAATACTGGTTTTATAGCAAAATTCGAAAGGGGTTTGCTTTATATCTTTTTTCAGTCAATAAAGGAGAGAACATGAATTCAATTGATGTTATTTGAGTGTTGTGGTAGACTAGCTGTGCAACTTTATGAAACGTGGAAAGCCTGAATTAAATCTGCTGATTTCACTGAGAAACAAACAGACACTAACCAATTCAAACCAAACAAGAAAAATGGCAACACATTGAATGAGCATGGGCTTTGGAATTGGACGTACATGGATTTGAATCCCCATTTCGATCTTTATTAGCCAGGTGACATTAGACAATGCATTTAGCATCACTGAACCTTAGTTTCTTATTCTGTAAAGATAACATGTGTCTTACAGGATTATTGTCAGAATTAGAAAAAATATGGAAAGCTCATAATGTGGTATCTGGCACATAGTAACTATTGTTAGAATTGGAGTCCAGGCAAGCCCTGGAACATAGGAACTACAGAGGAGGCTAGAACACCTTTGAGCAAAAATTTGCTAAAGCCTAAGCTTTTTGACTCCCATACATTCTAACTCACTCGGTGGTTTCTGGAGGTAGAATATGGGTTCACCTTGCTCTTCCACCTACTTTGGGCCAAACGCGGGTCTGCCTTTGAGTGGAGAGTTGAACTGAGTGCATGTTCCCCTCACATGACCTTGACTCCCTGGAGGCTATAGGCTTGTAGGGTCCCAGAATAGCTGGTGTTGCTGTGACAGTTGGTGAGCTGACTGAATATAGGTAGGTGTCTGATATCCTCTCATGTTGAGTGTGTTGAGTAAAATGGTAGGTGGTTTTATTCAGGTATCTGCATAAAGGAGTCTTCAGGAGTTCTGTGCAGAAGATTGGTTAGTCTAATTTAGGCCTTTGCCAGCTAAATAGGTACCATTTAAAATTTTAAAAAATGTTTTATTCTCTTCTTGTTTCTAAAATATGTACAAACATGTCTATAAACTTGTTTATCTCCTCTTTTTTAGTTAATTGCTAGAATACCATATATATACTTTTTTAACCTTTTTTTTAAAATACAGATTCACAGGAAGTTACAAAAATAGCAGAGAGCTTCCTGTGTAAGCTTCATCCAGTTTCCCCCATGTTACATTTTATATAACTTCAGGACAATATCAAAACCAAAAACCTGACATCAGTATAATGTGTGTGTGTGTATTTCTATGACATTTTATCACATATGTGTATTTGTGTAGCTACCACATGATCAAGCTACAGAGCTACTGTATTACCACAAAGATCTCCCTCAGCTAAGCACTTTATTAGACATACACCCTTTGTAAACATACACCCTCACCACTAACATCGTCCCTAACTCCTGACAACCATTAAATATTTTTCATCTCTATAATTGTGTCATTTCAAGAATGTTAGATAAATGCAATCATACAGAATCTGACCCTTTGAGATTGGCTTTTTTTTCTGTCAGTGTAATGCTCTTGAGATCCATCCAAGTTTTTACATGTATAAATAGTTTATTTCTTTATATTGGTGACTTGTATTCATGATATGGACTTACCATAGTTTGTATAGCCAGTCATCCATTGTAGGTTATTTTGGTTGTTTCTGGGTTTGGCTGTTGCATGTAAAGCTGCTATGAATGTTTTTGCACAGTTTTTGTGTGGGCATAAATTTTCATTTCTCTCCTGAGCATAAATGTTCAGGAATGTTATTGCTGGGTTCTATGTAAGTGTATGTTTAATTTTTTAAGAAACCACAAAACTGTTTTTCCAGAGTGTAGCATTTTTTACTCATACCAGCAACATATGAGAGTTCTTGTTTCTTTACTTCCTCACCAGCATTTAATGCCATCACAATTTTTTCTCTTATTCATTATGATAGGTGTAGTGATATCTCGCTGTGGTTTTAAGTTTGCATTTCTCTAAGGGCTAGTGATTTTGAAAATCTCTTTATGTGCTTATTTTGTATTATATATTCTCCTTGGTGAAATTTGCCATTTGTATATTCTCTTTGTAAGGGTAAAATGTATCTTAATGTCTTTTGCTCATTTTCTAATTGGATTGTTTGTCTTTTCACTATTGAGTTGCAAGAGTTGTTTATATAGTCTAGAAACTAGTTCTTTATCAGATATGTGGTTTGCAAATATTTTTCCCCTGTCTATAACTTGTCTTTAGTCTTTGTAACAGGATTTTTCACAGAGCAAAAGTTTTTAATTTTTAAGTCAAATTAATTGATTTTTTCCTTTTATCAATAGTACTTTCATTATCATGTCTAAGAACTCTTCACCAAACCCTAGATCCCGTAGTTTTTTTTTCATGTATTTTCTTCTAAAATTTCATAGTTTTATGTTTTACATTTAAATCTGTGATCAATTTTGAGTTAATTTTGTATAAGGTGTATGGTTTAGGTTGTGTTAATCAGTATTCTAAGATGGCCCTCAAGTCTTCCCTTGTGGTGTACATCCACTATAAAATCAATCCTCTCCCCTTGAGGGTGGGTGATACCAGTAAATACAATGGATATCACTGCTGTGATTAAGTTACTAATCTAAAGGGGATTATCCTGGATGGGCATGACCTAAGCAGCTGAGCCCTTTCAAGAAGGCAAAGTATCTGAGAGATGTTCTTCTTCTGGCCTGTAGGAAAGCACACAGGCATGTTGAATGAGGAGGGGGCCAGTTGGCAAGGAACTGAGGGCACCCTTTAGGAGCTGAGAGTGACCCTTGCTGACAGCCAGCAAGAAATGGAGACTTCTATTCTATAACTGCAAGGAAATGAATTCTGCCAACTTGAATGGGCTTGGAAGAGGACCCTGAATCTCAGACAAGATTGCAACTCTGGGTGATACCTTGATTTCAGCATGGTGGGATCCCAAGCAGAGCACCCAGCTAACCCATGCTGGACTCCTGACCCACAGAAACTAGGAAATGATAAATATAAGTTACTAAGTTTATAGTAATTTGTTGTGCTGCAATACAGGTGTTGGTATCCTAGAGTAGGGCGATGCTTTTGTTCTTGTATGTAGATGAAGATTTTGATTATTGGAGCTTACTTCTGGGGGTGTAAGGGAAAGACGTGGGACATACATGCTGTTAGGCAGTGAATCTTAGATTGTCTCTTGGATACGGAAGCTTCCTTAGGCTCTACTGTGCTCTACTCTGCTTTTTTTTTCCCTGAAACAGTGTCTCGCTCTGTCACCCAAGCTAGAGTGCAGTGATGTCATCATAGCTCACTGCAACCTCAACCTCACTGCAAGCTCCTAGGCTCAAGTGATCCTCCTGTCTCAGCCTCCCAAGTAGCTGGGACTACAGGTGTGTGCCTCCATGCCTGACTATTCTATTTTTTGTAGAGATGGGGTCTCGCTGGTGCTAGGGCTGGTCTTGAAAACGCCAGGCCTCAAGTGATCCTCCAACCTCAGCCTCCCAAAGTGCTAGGATTTACAGGCATGAGCCTGGCCCCTACTTTGCTTTTCTGACTTTAAGGTCCTTACTCATGGATTTTGGTCTCTGGAGACAAACAGCTGCTGCTGCCCTGCTCAGCTCTAGTAGGGAAAGAGCCAACTAGTTTGGCTGCTTCCAGTGTACTTCTCCAGTTATTTACCTGATGCTACAGAGGCATGCTCTCCAAAGGTTTTCGATTGCACACTCTTACTTTTGGGCTAGCATCCCCAATATACATATATTTATTCCTTAATAACTTATCTACATGTACCATTGTTAAATTAAGCTCTGTAATATAAAAACAAAGAAAAATAGAAATTTTTAGAAGATATGATTTTAAAAATTATAAAAGAAAGATTAAAAAGTAAATATAAAAACTACAGAGACAGTGAAAAAGAAGGTCAGTGGTTTCCAGGATTTAGAGGGCAGGGAGGATGACTCTGCAGAGCACACAGGATTTTTAGGGCAGAGGGCTATTTTGTATGATACTATAATGATGAATACATGTTAGGATACATTGGTCAAACCCATAGAAGGTACAACACCAAGAGTGAACCCTAATGTAAACCATGGACTCTGGGTGATAATGTGTCGATGTAGGTTCTTCAGTTGTAACAAATGTACCACTCTGCTGGAGGATGTTGACATGGAGGAGGCTTTCTGTGTATAGGGGTGGAGGGTATATAGGAACTCTCTATACTTTCTGCTCAACTTTTCTGTGAACCTAAACTGCTTTAAAAATAGTCTATTAACAAAAGTAAATATAATATATTTAATGCAATAAAATCTATATATAGAAGTTCTGCAATATTTTTCTGCTTTAACCCACTTTTGAGACAATAAATACATCCTAGTGGGTATGCTAGGTAATAGATGCTACCTTATTTATGAAGTGAGAGATGAAATTTTTATTCTCTACTATGGATTGGCACTGGTGTCTTCACTTGGTCCATTTTTTAGACATTAATGCGTGCTATGAGGTATGTTAAAGGAAGAGTGGAAGGATTTTGCAATGCAGAGGGATCAAGAGTGGTACCTCACTCATTTTTTTACTTTCTCTGTATTCCACCATGAAAATATGTGTGTATCCTGTATGGTTAAGTGAATTTATGGATTAAATTATTTTACATAGAGCAGTCTTTGTAATAGTTTATAATGAAATAAGAGTTAGCCTTTAAAATCTTCCATATAAGGCTCACCGTTTTTCTCGTGGCAAAGTAATTCAAAGCACTTTTAAACTTGAGAATGAGTTATGTGATTTCCTTTCACAAAAAGAAGGGTTACAAATCTGTAGAACTTTTCTTTGATGGCAAGTGGTTATCAGAAGCATTCTACCTAGAAAATATTAAACATGCACTCTGTCACTTCAAGGTAAAGTGACATTTGTAAAAAAAAAAATAAAGTAAAATAAAACTAACCACTCTATTGAAGGAGTTTTATAGAGAAAGCATTATGAAGTGGTTGTTTGGAAATGTTTCCAGAATTATGGACTTTTTCTCTCAAAATGATATCAATCTATAAAAATTCATATATGTACATGTAAAAATTTCAGATCCGTAATTTCTTAACCAAAGAGTGTCTTTTGGCCAGGTGTGGTGGCTAACACCTGTAATTGCAGCACTTTAGGAAGCTGAGATGGGAGTATCACTTGAGGCTAGGAGTTCAAGACCAGCCTGGACAACGTAGTGAAACCTGTCTCTACATAAAATGCAAAAATTTAGCCAGGCGCGGTGGCTCACGCCTGTAATCCTAGCACTCTGGGAGGCTGAGGCGGGCGGATCGCTCAAGGTCAGGAGTTCAAAACCAGCCTGAGCAAGAGTGAGACCCCGTCTCTACTATAAATAGAAAGAAAGAAATT
>CAUYRT010081370.1:0-39305 GCA_963574885.1 Lepilemur ruficaudatus | reverse complement strand
CCCAGCAATCCCGCTTCTGGGTGTGCAGCCAAAGGAAATGAAATCAATGTGTCCAGGAGATATTTGCACTCCCGTGTTCATGGCAGCATTACTCACAGTAGCCACAATACGGAAATAACTCGAGTGTCTGTCAACAGATGGATGAATGAAGATATCTGTACACACACAGACACACACACTCGCAGGAATACTATTCAGCCTTGAAAAAGAAGGAAATCCTGTCACTTGTGACAACATGGATGAACCCGGAGGACATTATACTAAGTGAAATAAGCCAGGCATTCATACGTGGAATCTAAGACAGTTGAACTCATAGCAGCAGAGAGTAGAACGGTGGTTAGCCAGGGCCAGGGCACTGGGGTGTTGGGGAGATGTCTGTCAAAGGATACGCTGGAGGAGGTGAGCAGTGGGGGGAGTGAGCGAAGCTTCATCTGTATTTACAGCCACTCCCCGTCACTCACGTCACCACCTGAGCTCTGCTGCCTGTCAGATCCGCAGTGGCATTAGATTCTCACAGGCATGTGAACCCTCCTATAAACTGCGCATATGAGGGATCTAGGTTGTGCTCTTCTTATGAGAATCTAATGCCTGATAGTTTGAAGTGGAGCTGAGGCACTGGGGAGCGTCTGCAAACACAGATTGTCATTAGCAGAGGTGTTTGACTGCACCGAGACCATAATAAATCAGTTGCTTGCAGACTCATATCAAAACTCTACGAGTGAGTGGCAAGTGACAAGGCAATAATAACAAAGTGCACCATAAATGTAATGTACTGAATCATCCTGAAACCATCTCCCACCCCGTCCCCCACCCCCACCCTGTCTGTGGAAAAATTGTCTTCCATGAAACTGGTCCCTCAAGCCAAAAATGTTGGGGACCTCTTATCATATGTCATCGTCACAATGGCTCTGTGAAGTACATGATATCAGTATCCTCACTTTAAAGATGAGGAAACTGAGGCACTTAGAGAGGACAAGTGGCTACTGAGGAGGCATCCGGGTGTGTTTTGCAGAGGGAGCTCCTTTCCAGCCAAGCACAGGCTCACGCGAGCCTGGTGAGGCCTCTGTGCTTATGTAAATGGATGAGTGCTAATCGCTTTGCTAATGGGAAACAGCGGGGAGATAGGATCTGCAGCAAAGCGGAAGGCCTTTCAGAAAGTCAGAGCTGGGAGAAATCTGGGAAGATGATAAGGTAGTGCCCCAGAACTCGGGGCGCAGCACTGTGGGTGGTGGGCGCTGGGGCAGAGTCGGGCTCCTGAAGCTTCAGCCAGTCCTAGGAGCCAGAGTCCAAGGGAGGCAGGGCGTGTGCAGTGAACAGGCTGCCTTGGGCCAGAGCAGCTTGGGGAGCAGAGTCTCTCGTTGAGCCAGGCCCACTTGCTGGACAGCCTAGTCCAGAATTCCGAGCACTTCCTCTTTTCTTTGCCCGGTGCTGGGCTCTGGTGTCACCCAGATGCATCTAAACCTTGCCTCCCAGGAGGCAGATTGTCTAGCTTTAAATGTCATTTCTGCCACTTACTAGCTGTGTGATCTTGGGCAAGCTACTCAACCTCTCTGTGCTGCAGTTTCTTCATCTGTAAACTGAGGCTGTTATAACAATGATGTTGTGGTGTGGATTAAATGAATCATTCCATGTAAAGTGCTTAGAAGAGTGGCTGAGACATAAAAAGTACTAGACACATGATAGATGTTACTGTTGTTATTATTTTAGGAAGATACAACAATTTGACCAAATCCTTCTCTTGTTTAAACCCTTTCCATAGTGCCTCGTTACTCTCAGGCTCAAGTGCATTCTGAGTGCTGTGGTCTACATCTTGCCCCTGCTCATGTTCCAGCTTCATCCCTCTCTGACCCACTGCTCTTCAGCCACCCCAAATGGCCTGTGTTTCCTGAACATACCATACTCTTGCCTCTGGGCCTTCGCATATGCTGTTTGTTCCCTTGGCTTGGAATTTCCCCTTCTGCAGGGCATGCCCCATGTGTCTGGCTGTTACTGTGGGAGCTTTACTTCTGATGTCTATCAGATATTGATGCCCACACTGGGTCCTCATGGGTTCGTGTGTCCCACTGTTCCAACACTTCCCACTGTGTTGTGACCGTTTAGGGTCTGTCTTGCCTAGTGGGTTGGGTCACCTCTCTGTCCCAGAGGAGTTTTGATAAATGTTTGTTGAATGCATCTAGAGGGGGAACAGACACACACACCAAGCTGTCTGTCCTTAGGTCCCATCCAGTTTCTATAGAAGAGACGGCATAGACCTGAGAACAGGACAGCTTGACAGGCAGTGGAGTGCATGATGCCAAGAACACACAGCCTGGGGTTTGAATCTTGGTCCAGCTATTTGTGACCTATGTGATTTTGGACAAATTGCATAACCTGTCTGAGCTTCAGTTACTTCCCTGGTAAATGGGAAGAACAACAGACACTTGAGTATGACACGAAATAGTGACATAAAGCACTGTGCACCATGTCCAGCACACACTGAGACCACTGGATGGTGACCATCTACTTCACCATCACCTCGGTCCCTGTCTGAAGTTGCTGACCACTTGTGCTGCCTTTACATGCTCCCCTGTCACCTGCAGGCAGCAGCCAGATGTGGGAACCTCTGTCCAGAGGTGGTGAACCCAGATATCTCCTCACAGTGTCAGCAAGGAGAGGCCACCTGGAAGTCTACAGTGGAGACAAGCCCAGCTGGGGGACTGGCGTCCATCCATCTGTTTGCCCTGAGGACCCAACCATTTCCAGAGATCGCTTGTGGTATTTCGATTTTAAGGTTTGGTCCCATTGATTCTAGAATTTGTATGATTAAAGCCACATTGTGTATGGGCAGATGCCAGCATTCATTTGTTTATTCAGCATTTATTGCGCCCTTGCTCGGTGGCCGGAGCTGGCGATCCCAAGACTAGTATGATGCTGTGTGTCTGCCCTCAAGTCGCTCACAGTCTGGAGCAGCAGGCGGAGACTTAAACAGGCGATTAAAGGCCAAATTCTAAGGGACTGTGAAGAGGTCGGGGCTGTGGAAGCACAACAGGGACACTCAACAGCCTCCGAGCCCTTTCTGTGCACCAGCTGGGATGCTAAGGGGTCTCTGTGCATGGTGTTGTTTAGTTCTTACAGGAATCCCACAGGTGGGCCTGAATGTCGTTTTCCACTGAGTTAATTTCCCATTACTGCTGTCACAAATTACCACAGACTTAGTGGCTTGAAACAACCCGAGTTTATCATCTTACAGTTCTGGAGGTTAGAGGTCCAGCACAAATTTCTCTGGACTAAGGTCAAGGTGTCGGCTGGGCTGTTGCTTCTGGAGGCTGAGGGGAGAATCTGTTTTCTTGCCTTTTTTGGCTTCTAGGGCACCTGCATTCCTCAGCTCATGGCCCCTGCCTCACTCCATCTCCGCTTCTGTCATCACACCTCCTACTCTCACTGTGACCTTCCTGCCGCCCTCTGATAGGGACCCCCGTGGTTGCAGTGGGCCCACTCTGCCAACACAGGATGGCCTCCCCATCTCAAGACCTTTAATCTAATCACGTCTGCAAAGTCCCTTTGACCTGTGAGGTGACAACATTCACAGCTCTGGGGCTGGGGATGTAGATGTCTGGAGGGTGGGAGCGCTGTTCAGCCCGCCACATCATCTTACAGATGAGAAAAGTAGGGCTTACGAAGATTAAGGAACACGCCTGAAGCCATGTAGCCAGTAACTGGCAAGTCCAGCACTGCCTGGGTTAGAGCCTCCAGCTCTTAACCTCGAAGCAAGAAGGCTGCTGCAGGTGAACCTTGAACCAGGTTTTGAAGAATGCATTGGAGTTAACAAAAGGTGTGTCAGGCAGAGGAATGGAGCGTGCAAAAGCATAGTGGTGAAAACAAGCTCAGCGCCTGGTGTGTTTCGGGGCCCTGCACTGCTCAGGTGGCTGGAGTGTGCAGGGAGGTGAGCGGAGACAGGCAGGCGGGGTCTGGATCGTGGAGAGCTGTGCAGAGCGGGCTAAGATGTTTGCAATTCAACCCGAAAGACGTGAAGAACCACGGGGGATTTTACCTGCATGTCCTGGGTCAAATCCCCTCCGCTCTCTGACCCTCAGCTTAAAGGGACGTGACTGCCTGAGTCTGCCCTCTTCCTCCCAACCTTCCTCTTGCCCCCTTGTCGCCTGGCCTGGTCCCATCCATCCCTGGGCAGAAACGAGGGCTGGATGAACTGCCCTCTTCCCCCACCCCCAGGACAGCGACGGTTTCCAAATATCTGTCTGTTGAAATAATGTTCTCTGAGCGCTGGGCCTCCCTCCCTCCCTCACATTCCTGGGCGAACCAGCCTGTTTGGCTTGCTCGGACAAATATTGACTTTCTCTGTCCTTCTCACTCTGGGTCTGTTTAAAAGGCATCAATCTTTGCTGGGGTGTGAGCTCCCTCTCCGTAACCTGTGGCCTCTGCGGTCCTAGCCGGGCAGGGAGTGGTGGGGAGGGGCCGGGCTCTGGGGATGCCCCTCTCTTGCTTGGCTGCAGCACAGAGGCTTTCAGTGGATGCTCTGCTCTCAGCTGCTTTCCAGGCCGTGCTGCTGGAAAGGTGCGTCCCAGCGGCCCATTCATGACAGTCCACTGCTGCGGGTCAGGCCTGTGGCCTGTGGCATGAGCACCGAGACCCTTCCTCCCCCTCTCCCTAGACCTCCCAATAACCAGGCAGGATGTCTAGGACCGTCTGTCAGGAGACCCTGCTGGTTCTACCTTCAGACATTTCTTCACCAACCATCCCCTTCTCAACCTCCACCGCTAGCTACCATCCGGCACCAGACACCATCGTCTCGCCCCTGTGTTATTCAGTTAATTTCCTAAATTCTGTCCTTTTTCCCTTCAGTCTGTTGTCAACTTTGGAGCCAGAGTGATCAGTAAGAATGTCAGCCAGCCCAGCCCAGACCTCCCGCCTCCCTTGGCTCCTCCTCCTTCCCTCCTCTGCGCACTCTGGTTGTTGCTCGTCCTGTTCCCTCTGCCTGGAACCGACTCCCTAAGATCTGGCAGACGCCCCTCCCTCACCTCTCTGTAAAATGTTTTTGCATGAGTGTCACCTTTTAGGAGAAGCCTTTCCTGGACAGCAGAGGTCACATGGAGCCCGCCTCTGTGGCCTCCCTCCCCGTGACATCCCGCTTCCCGTCCTGCTTTGCACTTCCTGCCGTCTGACACGCCCAATGTTTTAGTTATGGATTTCATTTACCGTCTTTCTCTCTGAGGGCAGGGTTTTCAGCCTGCTCTAGTCACGGCTGCATTGTCGGCACCTGGAGTGGTGGATGTGTGAATCCCCATCTCATGACTGACAGTTACTGGGGTTCTTAGTGTAATAGCTGACATGCGTCACGTGCTTTCTGAGTACTTCACGTACACTAGATTGCCTAATGCTCATGACAGCCAATCCATAAGGTAGGCATTACTATTTTTCCTCTTCCACGGGTGAAGAAACTGAGGCAGTGAGTGGTGATGCAGGGAACGGTCCTGGCTGGACTGCTACCCAGAGTCTACCTCTCAGCGCTGCCATGCTGCGTCCAGCTGGGTGTGCATGTGCCACAAAAGGCCGGCGGTGAGCTGGTGTCCAAGCCCATGAACCTTCCCTGCCCCTTCACCTCCTGGCCTCCCCACCTGTCTCCAGGACTCACCGTGCACGAGCTCAGTCTCTTATCTTGGTCTATCTCGTCCCATAGCATTTGGCCAGGCCAGTTCTCCTCTTTCGGCTCCTCCCTGCTTCAGCCTCTCTCTGCCTCTATGTCTGTCTGCCTGCCTCTGTTTCTCTGTCTCTCTTTCTCCCAGGATCACCCCACCCACACTTCGGCCCCACGTAGACCTCATCTCCATCCTCTCTTTGGCCAACAGCTCTGTGAGAGCAGAGCTAACCTTCCTGCTGGATTTGAAAACCCCATGTGACGCGACTTCAGGAGATTCCTCCCGCCCAGCCCTTCTCTCACAATGGAGTCTGGCTCCGCTGCCTCCCCGACCAACCCTACAGTCATTCCTGCCTCTGCTTTTGGGATGCCTTCTCCTCTTTCCCAATCTAGCCAAATCACCCATCCCTATCTTTTATGTTGAAAAAGTTTGAAGAACAGAAAAATTGTGAGAATCATACCATAAACACTCCTATACCCTTTGTTTAGAATTCTAGAGTCACCAGTCATTAGCTTATGTTCTCTCTTCTTTCCTTCCCCCCGCCGCCTTCCCCCGCCTCTCTCAAACTTCAGCGTGTATCTTGTTAAAAGGAGACATTCTCCTTTATAACCACAAGTAATTACGATCCTAAAACTTTGCCTTTGATGCTATACTATTACCTAATACATAGCTGATGTTCAAATTTTCCCAATTTTCTAAGTAATGTCCTCCAAAACATTTATTTTAGTTGTCATGTCTCTTTAGCCACCATTAATCTCAAACAGTTTCCCAGACTTGTTTTTGTTATCTTTCACGATATGGACATTTGAGGAGTCTAGATGGGTTATTTAGCAAAATGTCCCTTGATTTGGATTTGAGTGTTTCTTCCTGATTAGGTTCATATTAACTGTTTTTGGCAGGAATACTTTCCTCTCTGTCTTCAGCCAACGTCTCCCTCCGGATCATCCCACCCACACTGCCCCTGCTTCGCCCTTGGACTTCACCAAGTCCTGCTGGTGCTTCTCCACCCATGCCCAGGCCACCTGTTGGGTGGGCGAGAAGTCCTGCCCTGGCACCGAGGGACTGGAATGGGAGGGTCTGGGGAGGCTACCCTGCCTTGCCCACTAGGGAGACATGAGGGGGCCCTTGACCTGGAGAGCTCTGAAGGCAACGGTTTGCTCCCGGTTTTTAGCAGCAGAATCTTCAATTCAGACATATCTTAGATAGAAAAGCAATGGAGACTGGCCTGCTCTTATTGAAGGATGTTTGTGTGTGTGCACATGTGCGTGTTCACACGCAAGTTTGTTCTTGGGCTTGAGTTCTGAAACTCTGGCCACTCAGGTTCCCTCTCCGCTCCAAGAGTGCCCCTTGGGGATTTTCATAGAAACCTTGAGGCCCCACTGCTCCAAGGAGGCTGAATGGCATAAACATTCACGAGATTTATTGTAGGCTGGCCTGGTGCTAGGCCCCAGGGAGGGGGGTTGAGGGTGGGCAGCACAGTGGCACAGCTCACTGCTTTTGCAGTCTGATAGATCTTACCCTGTTTCTTTCTGTTGTATGGTTCTGGGCAAGTACTTTAACCTCTCTAAGCCTCAGTTTCCTAATCTGTAAAATGGGAATAATAATAGTATCTACTTCCATACATTCTTGTGAAGATGAAATGCAGCAATGCCCTTCAAGGCCTGGCACATCATAGACGGGTGCCTCCAAGTGGAGTGAGGAGAGGAGGGAGTGGCTTCCACAGGCTGGGACGCTGCACTGCCCCACCTGGCAGATCGGGGTTCTGGAGTGAATTGTCAGAACAGTTGTTTCTGATACACAGAAGGCTCCTTACTCTCTGCTCCAAGCCTGTCGTTCTGCGGTGGGTAATCAAGTGGAGCTTTGATGGCTGATGCAGTGGATTAGGGCTGGGAGGAGTTTCCAGGCCTAGCCCTTGGCAGTGACTCTGGGGAGGAGAGACTTTCAGAGCTGAGTGCGGGGGGCAGGGAGCCCTAATTCACACCAGCTTCTGCCTTGGTGCTTACCTCACCCCATGCTTGGCGACCACAGCAGCTTGTCCACATGTGGGAGAGGAACTGGTCCCATAGCTCAGCAGTTGGGGGGTCTGAGTTCTAGTCTTGGCTCTACCACTGACTCTGTGTGTGAACTATGGTGTCACTCCCAGCTTCCCAGCCTACTTTTCGCATCTATAAATTATGTGTGTATTGGACTCTTTTATTTACTTATCAATATTAGTTGAGCACCTACAATGCGCTAGGTCCTGGGATATAGTGATGGATGATAGAGACAAGGTCCCAATGCTTGCAGAACTTACAGTCTAATGGGAGAGTTGCACAGATCAGTAATCAGAACCGTGATGAGTGCTGCAGTGCAGAGTGCTACCAGACTGACTGGTGATGGTGGGGAGTGTCAGGGAAGGCATTCCTGACAAAGTGACATCTGAGCAAGCCCTGAAGAATATATGGGAATTGCTTATGCAAAGGGAAGGAAGGGATGTGTGTGTAAGGGCAGGTAAGGGCTCTAGGCAGAGGAAGCAGTATGTACCAAGGTCCTGGGGCACAGAGAGTGCACGTGATTTACAAGGCTCTGCCACCTGAGGCTCCTTGACATACCCTCCCCGTGTCATTCGATCATGGGCCATGCCGCTCACCATAGACAGGATGCTCAGACTCAGCCTTGCCTTCCTCTGTTCTCTGGGGCCCCACACAGTGGGAGGGACAGGGAGGAAGCTAGAGAGGCAAGTCCTATCCCTTCTTAAAGTCCCATCAAGACTTTTTTTTTTTTTTGAGATAGAGTCTCACTCTGTTGCCCCGGCTAGAGTGCCGTGGCGTCAGCCTAGCTCACAGCAACCTCCAACTCCTGGGCTCAAGGGATCCTTCTGCCTCAGTCTCCCGAGTTGCTGGGACTACAGGCATGCGCCACCATGCTCGGCTAATTTTTTCTATATATATTTAGTTGGCCAATTAATTTCTTTCTATTATTAGTAGAGACGGGGTCTCGCTCTTGCTCAGGCTGGTTTTGAACTCCTGACCTTGAGCAATCCTCCCACATTGGCCTCCCAGAGTGCTAGGATTACAGGCGTGAGCCACCGTGCCCGGCCAAGACATTTTTTTTTATCTTGGGTCTCTCTCACATTTTCCCACACTCATGATGACATCTGTCTTGCCACAGTTGTGATTTTCTTATTCCTTATTTATTCTTTCCTTCTTGCTCTTGCTCCCTTCTCCCTGTTGATGTTGGGAGGAGGAAAACCTAGAGTTACTTTTTAATTTTCAAAAAGTCTTTTTGTGTGTGTGTAATCTGTGTCAAACCGCCTCATCTCAGTGCAGGTGACCCCCCCTCCCCATTTGGAAAACAAAAATGAGAGGGCTGTGTGTGTGTGTGTGTGTGTGTGTGTATAGGGACCTTCCATGAAGTCATGGCCTCCACAAGGCCCCTGGGAAATCTTACCCAGTTCTAAGAGTTGATGAGGGGACTGAGCAAAGGCTAGGATGGGTTAGTGACAGTGACAAGGGGTGGTGGTGGTCACAGTCAGGAGGCTGGGGGTTGGAGAACCCAGACTTAGCCCTGCTCTGGCTTTGGGGGTAGCATGTGGATGGCAGGAGAAGGGTGTTTGGAGAGGCCCTCCTGATCCTGAAGGCTCCCTGGGCCAGGCATGGCTGTGATTTTGCTCAGGGCCCCACTGGAAGGGGAGCGGGAATTGTCTTAAGCTGGCTGGTTACAAGGTGCTGCTGGTGCCCTGGAGTTGGACACTGAGGGCAAACTGCTCGAGTAGGACCCCGAGGGCACTGAGGGACTGGGAGCTGCTGCCGGAAGCCCCACTGTGCTGCTTGCTGCACGTGACCAAGAAGGCGGAGCACATCCCATGCAGCTCAGGGTCCCGATAGCTCCAGGCTGTCAGCAGACAAGGTCAGGGAGCTCATCCAGGAAGCCAAAGGGGAGAGAGGAGGCTGTGTGTGCTGCAGCCTCTTTCCATCTGCTAAAGTCTGTGGGGAAGGAGGAGCCGGGGAGGAGATGGCCCATAGATCTGGGTTTGGGGACCTCCAAGGGACCTGTCAGAAATGAATGTCTGAGAAGTTGTCAGAATGGTTTGAGGATGAGGAGCTGGAAGACTTGGGCTCCACCAGCCTGGTGGGAAGGCAGGTGGTCCTCCAAGCGCTGTGGCAGGTTCCAGAGCACACTGTGTGGAGAGGACGGTGATCTTCCTCCAAGCTGCTGAGTTTGTGTTCTGTTGGTGGCTGCATTATTTCAGGTCCTTACAGGTCTGGGCAGCTTAAGTCAGCACAGATCTATTCAACTCAGTAGATAAGCTCAGCTCAGCCCAGCTACATATACCTCCTCACCTCCTCTAATCTGAATACCACCCAGCTCTGCTCAAGGAAACTTAGCTATGACAGCTCAGAAACTCAGCACGAGCTCTCACCCTTCAACTCAACTCAGTGAAGCTGTGTTTAATTCCATTTTACTCTGAACAATCCTTCCCAACCCACCAAACTCAACCCAATTCAACTCAACTGATTTAATATCCCCTCTATGCAACTCATTCAGAACAAAACAGTCTTTACAGCACAATGACATGTTCAGCTCACTCCTACCCTCACCTCAGCCTAACATCAGTATAACCCAACCTCATTCAGCCCAACATAACTCAGTTTACCTTGGCTCACCGTAGCTCAGTTTTATCTAGCCCTAGTCCAAGCCACCTGGGCCAAGACCAGCTCCACACTGCCCAGCCCATGCCAGCCCAGTCCCCAACAACTCAGTCCAGCTTCAATCAACCCAGTTTGACTCAGTTAGGCTCAACTAAAATTTTCTAGATCGGATTTAATCTGTCTCACCCCTTCAGTAACTCTCCTTAGAATATGAAATCTGTGACGGCAGAGATTTTTGTTTGCTTTAGTCACCCATGTATCCCAAATGCATTAAACAGTGCCTGATGCATAGTAGATGCTTAGTTAACATTCATGAAATGAATTGTTGAATGAACCCTTCCTGGCCCAACGTAAATCAAGTCTATGTAACTGAACGTATAGGTCTTTGTTTGATTGAATTTTATAGTGTCTTATATCAACCATCCTACTTGCAAAAATATCATATATTTATTCAACAATGGGCCAGGAATTCTGGTGCTGGGAGTATTGCCCTGAAAAGCTGACAGTCTCTACCCTCCTTGAGCTTACATTAGAGGGAAGGACAGAAATAAGGTACAAATAGAAAACCAAATATACATATGTATGCGTATGTTATCATGTTAGGTGGTGATAAGTGCAGTGAAGACAAATTCAGCAGGATAAAGGGGTCGAGAGCAATGTGGGGGGTGGAGTAGTGGTTTTGGAGTAAAGTCCCCAGTCTGAGTCTTTAAGAAACATGGTGGTCATAGAAAGTCTCTCTGAGGAGATGATGTTTGAGCAGAGATCTGAATAAAGTGAAGGAGCAAGCCCTCTGGTCATCTGGAGCAAGTGCTTTCCAGGAACAGGATACAGCAAGTGCAAAGGCCCTGAGGCAGGAGTGAAGCAGGTGTGTTCAAGGCATAGGAAGGCCAATATGGCAAGAACAGTGAGCTATCTAAGCAACTTGTTTAAAGTTGGTCTCTTCTGCTCTTCTGTTTGCTTTGAGAGGGTCAGAACTGTCTTGTCCACAGTTGTATTCCTCAGGTCTGGCACATGCTGACGTACGGCAGGCACTTAAAAACTGTTCTTTGAATGAATACATGGATTCAACTGAGTATAATGCAAATTGATTTAAATCTAATTAGCTTAATTAAACTCAACACATTTGAATCTGGCTCAACTTTTACAAGACTTTTTTGGATCTTTGGAAATTGTAGCCTTTGGAAAGAAGGCTGCAATTCTATGACCTGAAGAGTACAAGGTTTTCTTAACTCTCCTTTAGCCTCAGTGAATTCATGTATACAATGGGAATAGTGACATCTGCCTTGCCTCTCTTGTGGGTGTTGTGGGGATCGTGTGAGACTGTGAGTGTGAAAGTGCTTTGTTGACAATAAAGGCTGGGATGACCTTCTTGTCCTTGGAGCTGCGTGAGTGAGGGGGAGCGAGGGCAGATGGTACGATCGCCGTGGCTACTTCTGTTCATGATGTTCCACAAATCTATGTTTCCATGGGAATGTCTAAGACCCCAATCTGAGCAAGTTCCTCCCCAGTTTAAAACCCTTCCAGGGATGCCCTTGTACCTAAGACATAGTCCAAAGTCCTGACCTTGGCACACGAGGCCCTTATGGGGCTGGCCTCCCCGTCCGCTGCAGCCTCCTCTTTCCCACTGGCTCCTGGATCTCTGTGCCCCGCCCTGGCTGAACTGTTTGCGATCCTGCGTGTCCTTCTACCTACTACCTTCTTCCCTCCTCTATTGCTTCTGGGTCTCTGCACCTGTGGTTCCCTCTGTCTAGACTCCAACTCCTTCCTGCTTTTTCTTTTCCTTTTTAAAATCTCAGGTCGGTGTTGCAAGTTTTGTTAACTGCCCTCCTCCTTACGGCAAAGCAGCATCCTCATCTCTCCTGCCAGCCCTCCCTCAGTCTTGTTTGCTGTGTTCTGTGCTTTCTCTAGCCCCTCACTTCCAGTTCCCCCTCCCATTGCCCTCTTCCTTATGAGTCCCCTCTCTAATGTGTTTGGTGTATGACCTTGGAAATGCACGTTTCTTTGAAAAATATATGGTGTTCTTTCCTTTATGTATGTTTTTCATTTACATAAATGGTATTTTGCTTTGGAGCGCCTTCTGTTTCTTATTTTTTCCCACTTAACACGTTTTTAAGATCTAGCCATATCATTGTGCGTCCCTCTAGAGTCTAGTTTATCGCCTCTAACTGCATATGTGCCGTATGCATACATACATTTTTCTTACCCACTCTCTGGTGACACCCAACTCCGTGGCACCACAAACAGTGCCCTAATGACCATTCTTGTACACTTCTCAGGGATTAGGGCACGGGCTTCTTTGTCGTAAATACCTGAGGAAGTCTCGCAGACATCTGTGGATTTGATTTCCCTTAGTCCTGCCTGACTGTGCCCCAGCACAAGTGTTCAGACTTCCCTAAGTCCTTGTCCTTGCCAGCATTTACCATTTACAGCCTGATGGGTGTAAAATGGTATGTCATAGTTTAATTTGCATATCTGATTACTAGTGAGGTTGAGTGTCACTCATAAACTCTTTTGTCCTTTTGGCTTCCCCATCCCTCTTTAGCTCGGTTAAGTCCTGCTGGCCCCTCGGGGCTCAGCACAGGTGTACCTCCTCTGGGAAGCCTGCGCTGACTACCCCGCCCGGGCCGCGTGTCCCGGCTCCTCTGTGCTTTTGGTCTCCTGTGTGCCCATTGCAATAGAACGTATCCCATCAGGTTAGAACCATCTGTCTCCACCTCTAGGCTGTGAGGCTCTAGGGGGTCACATCCGGATCTAATTCCTCTCCATGTCTCTGGCACTCGGCACTGGGCCTGGCCCAGCGAAAGTGCCAGGGAGTGTTTGACGAGTGACTGATTAAGAGAATGAACATGAAGTGGGATAAATGGAGATAGGTCATGACTCAGAATCAGTGCTGTGATTTTGCGGGGCTGAGGGGTCGTGCTGGCAAGGGGGCACTGTGGGCCAGGCAGAGGGCTGGGAGATTTATGCCTGGACAGGACAAGGGGGAAGCAGAGCTTGAGACTGTGCAGCTATATTCGGAGGCCAGCAGGAGAATTTCCCACCTTCGGGGCTTTCGTTGGCGGTCTGGTTGGAGGGGCCGACCCCGGCGTGCCTCGGCCAGCACACAGACATACCCGGAGGCAGAGGAAGCGCAGCTGCCTCCACGCTTGCTTCATTGCTTTGCACACCCATCCTGACAGCTTACCAGTTTCTCCTCACTTTCTCTTGCCCCCTGCCCTAAACTCAAGTCCAAGATGCCTCTTCCTAACTCACTCTTCGCCTTTATCTTGGGGCCAAAAGCTGATGGGGCTGTTGGCACGGCCTTGGGCCTCAGGCCAGTCTAGCATCAAAAGCCCTTGCCGCTGCTCGCAGCTGCGGCTGCGGTTGTTGCAGCTCCAGGGCTCTGTCCGTGGCAGCCCACTGCCCCAGCCTGCGGCTGAGGTCATTCCCCACCAGTCTGCTCCCTTCTCTTCAGCTCCCTTCTTTTCCTTCCACGTGGTTTGGCAGAGGCTGAAAGGCAGAAGATTATAGGCATGCAGTACAACCCCACAAACCAGCGTGAAACCCCATGCTTGTCTTTTTCCACCCTCTGCCTCTACTTAGTTTTTCCTTTCTCTGAGGAACTGGGTTCCCAACATCTCCTCCTTCCCCAGGATCAATCAGTTGGCAGGGCGTTGTGGGAAATAAATTTGCATCCAATCATGCCCACGGCGACCAGCCCAAGCAGGGCCTGTGTTCCTGTCCTCAAGCCCAGACTCCATTCTGTTTAAAAGACTTGGGGTTTACAAAACTAAGTGGACTAGAACATAACTTTTAATAGCACATTTGAACAGAATTTAATGAGGTTTTAAAACAGAACTATAAAGTGGTTTTTCTGCAAGGACTATTTTTAATCATAAGAATAATCATAGCGATCTGTCTCGTCTGCCCAGCATGTTCCAGCATTCAAAACATTTTCACATTAGTCAACTCCTTTGACACTCATAACTCTCCTGGGAGGTCAAGAGGGCTGGCATTACCTTCCTCATAGTTTAGAGCTGTGTTTCTCAAACGTCTAGGTGCACATAGATCATCCGGGATCTTGTCGGACTGTAGATCCTGATTTAGTAGGTCTGGGGCTGGCCTGAGATTCGGCATTTCTGAGGAGAGCCCAGGTGAAGCTGATGTTGGAGATCCACAGACCACACTTTAGTAATGACAACGAGTGACTCAGAATAGTCAAGCTCAGAGTGGTTAAGAGACTTATAAGTATGCACAGAAAAGTGGTGTCAGCACTGTAATTTCTTCCTTTCTTCGTTCCTTCAACAAACACCAGCCAAGTGCTTGCTATATGCTAGATGTGGTTCTAGGTGCAGGATTGAATGACATTAAAAATACTTACCAACGGGGGAAGGCGCAAGCACTGGCTATGGCATTAACTGGGGTGCTAACGGTTTGATGGATGGAGGATGGTCCAGAGGTCTCAGGGGAAAGTGTGGGAGACCAGACAGTTAGGGGATGTCCAGGAAGGGGGATCGCAGTAGCAAAGCCTCTCAATATTCTGTACTGTTTATATAATAGCCCTGGGCACAGGGCACGTGGAAAAGTATCAGGCAGAGCTGCCGGCCTTGACCAGTTCACAGCAGTGGGAGAAACAGGCATGGATCAAAGAGCTGGTGGAGCACCCTGGTAATGTTCGTAAGCTCCACGAAAGCAGGCATTGCATTCATCTGTCCCCCTCGCTGCTATACCCCCAAGCGCTTGGGCAGTGCCTAATGCATGGTGGATACTCCATAAATATTTTTTTCCCTCAGGGAATGAATGACTGAACGGGACACAGGGGGCCCAAATGAGGGAGTGGTCATTTCTGCCTGGGGTGCAGTGAGGTGAGGAAGGGCTGTCAAGGAAGGTTCCCCAAAGGTGGCCACACTGGAGGTGAGTCTTAAAGATCAGTGAGTGTTTGCCAGGCAGATGGGGGGTGGTGTGGGCAGGTCTGGAGTGGGGACTCCAGCTTTACCCCCCAGCTGCTGTAGTGCAGGGGCTGCCGATTCTCTCTTGTGCTCAGAATGCTGGGCCACTCATCCGAAGCTCTCCTCTTTTCCAAGGTGCTTGGATATGGCATTTGGATGTGGCATCTGGGTTTTCCCAACTCCTTGAGAAGTCCTCCCTTCAGGGAAAGAAGGGGCCCTTCCTGGAGGATGACTCAGGCCTGCTGAGCACACTGTGTTCAGAGTAGGCTCTGGCCCAGGAAGGGACCTCCCCAGTGTTGGCCATGGGGGCCTCAGAAATGAATCAGACGGATCCCCCAGGAACTCCCAGTCAAGCCCTTCCAGATTTAGCCTCACAGGCCCATCAACTCCCCCTGCTGACAATGCCAGATACCTGAGACCCCTGCCCCTTGCACTCTGACTCCACAGGCTCTGGCCACAGCCCCTACTGCCACAGCCCCTACTGCCTTCTCTTCCCCTTGGTCCCTACTTCCATGTTTTGCTACAGTTTTCAAAACCTGGGCAGGTGTCATAATCCCCATCTCATGGATGTGGAGACAAAGGCTTTGAGAAAGGGAGTGTTTTGACAAAGGACACAGGGAGAATTAGAACTCAAACCCTGGACTCTGGTTCTATTAATAGGTCTAGTGACCTGCCTAGGACACCAGGCAACCGTTTACTCAATCAATTGATCAATCAATCAAGAAATATTTCTTGACCGTCTACTGTGTGCTCTGTTCTAGGCTTTGGGGATTCATCAGTGAGCAATAGAGCAAGGATCTCTATTCTCGGGGAGATTTCTCTCTATTTGGGGGTGAGGATGAACAATTAAAAATAAAAAGTAAGATATGGGATGGCAGATGGTGAACATATTAAGGAGAAAATAAAGCTAGGAAAGGGGATAGGGAGTGCTGAGGGTCTGTGTTTGCAATTTTTATTGGAGTAGTGAGGACTGCCTCCCTGAGATGACTTTTGGTTAAAGACTTGGAGGAGGTGACAGAGCAAGCCTTGCAGATATCTGGAGGAAGAATGTTCCAGATAGAAGGAAGAACAATTTCAAAAACCCTGAGATGGGAACACGTTGAAGTCACTGCATTTCCCAAGGGCCATGGCTCTCCTTTTGATGCAATTTTGGTCATCTCAGCCCTGCAGGGACCAGGTTCTTTCCTCATCTGCTCTCTGCGTCTCCCATGGTGCTCCCAGCGCGTGGCTTTCCTAAGCTAGGGCACTGGGAGTCCCTGCAGCTGCTGCTGTGGGTGGTGACAAGCCAGAAAGCCCGCAGTGCTGGGATGCCTGTCCGCAGCCCTGGGACGCGTCTCTGGAGCAGCAGCCGCAATATTGAAAGGTTGATCTCCCCATTAGAAGGGATTTGTCAGCACGAGCTGGGGCTTAGCAGCCTAAGCCATCGGTCTGAAGGCTCAGACAGGTTCAGGGCCCAGAGGAGCTGACTCAGGCCTGGCTCCCCTGGGAATCAAGGAAAGGCCACCAGCTGAGACTGCCAGAGGTCAGAGTCAGGATGAATTGCTCGGTATCACCAGGGGCACTGCCAAAGCCACTGTCGTTCCTGATATTCTTCCTGGGTTCCAGGGGCAGGTCCTGGTGCCCTAGCCTGGCATGCAAAGATGAGCAAGGCCCATGGCTCAGCTGGCATCAGTGTGGCCCACCCTGCACTCTCTCCCTGGACTGTCTCCTCCTTTCCCATGACACTTGATGCCATGTGCACACCAGTAGTCCCCAAACTCCCTCTAGACTGCTCTCCTGAGTCCACCTGATGTCTCCACCTGGTGTCTCCACCTGAATGACCCATAATCCTTTCCAACTGAGTGTATCCAAAATGGGACTCCCGTATTCCCCCCAAATCCTTCTGTGTCAGCCAATCACAGCTAACTTTCACCATTTCACACACTTCTGGTTGTCAACTCACTTCAGCACTTTCAACAGCCTTGTGGGTAAGGTCCTGCTCCAGCTCTATTTTTCAGAGCAGGAAACTGAAGAAAGGGGAGGTCCCATCACATGACACTTGCACTATGCTGCTTCGCTGAGTCAGTGAATTTGGAATCCACCTGGAACACTCCACAGCTGTCCTTCCCTGCCATGACGCCATTCAGGCTGCCATCATAGCACCCTTGAACGACTCCAACAGTTTTCTGTCAGGTCCCCATTCTCATTCTCTCCAATCTGCTCTCCCCAGAGCAGCCCAAGTGATCATTAAGAAAATATAAGTTGATTATGTCACTTTCCATGGTTCTTGGGGTAAAATCCAAACTCATCAACATGCCCTACCAAGCCCTGTGTGGCACGGCTCCTGGGTGCACTCTTTACTTGCCCTCTGTGTCCTGTGTCCCTGGCCCTGGTCACTCAGCTCACACCAACCCCACTGGCTTTTCCTTCTGTTCCTTGAACATGATGAGCCCTCCTCCGCCCCCACCCCCTGGCTGCCACAAGGCCCTGCCACGTGCTGCGGCCTCTGCTTGGAGTGCTCCTCCATCGCCTAGTTTACTATGGTTCTTCGGGTTTCAGTTTAAATGTCACTTTCTCAAGGAAGCCTTCATGGACTTCTTTTAACTTCCTTTTTAGGTCTCATCCTCCTCTCGCGGCTCTCATCTGGCTTCCAGAACTTCACGTTAACAAAACACAGCTAAACTGCAGGTAGTGGATTATCTGGGCCCTTACTTGTTGAGCCCACGGCTTCCCTGCCAGGTCGTAAGGCCCACGAGGGCAAGGACTAGCTGTGTGGTCCATAGCAGTGTCCGCGGCGCATAGTGGGTACCCAGTGGATGCTGATGAATGAGCAAATGACGTTCTCAACCTTTCTTTCCGCTGGTCCTTGCTGTCCTTCACACACTGTTGGTGTCACCTGGGCTGCTTTCCTTATTTCCTCTCACACAGTGGCACTCGTTCAGCCTCTGTGCCTTTGTTCGTGCTGTTTCTGCTGCTGAGTGTCCTGCCTCATCTCTCAGCTCACCCACAGGGGACCGGTCCTGCGGGGCTCTGTTCTGGCCTCCACTGCTCCGGGAGGCCGTCCTGCTGCACGCCCGCAGGTTCCATGTCTCTCGTTCGTCTGTCGCTCTGTGCCGTTTCTCCTCCAGTACCACCAGTGCAGGAATCCTTGATCCAAGTCCCATGCAGGCAGGGACCAGGCCTCCTTTTCAGCGTCCTCCTCAAAAGTGGTGAGTTCAGCGCTGGGCACAAGAAGAAGTGAGTAAAGACTGTCGTTTGCTGTCTCCATTTCTCCCGATCTTAGGGGTTCCACTGGCAGGAGAAGCCCTCCATGTCTCACCCTCATCTTCTACCACCTGAGCGTAGCTTTTCCCCCACTAGATTCCAGGAGCTAGATTCCAGGAATGAGCTTGACTGTGAGAAAGCAGAAGCAATGGAAACAACACTAGCTTTTTTTTTTTATTTTTTTTTGAGACAGAGTCTCACTCTGTTGCCCGGTTAGAGTGCCGAGGCGTTAGCCTAGCTCACAGCCACCTCAAACTCCTGGGCTCAAGCGATCCTTTTGCCTCAGCCTCCCGAGTAGCTGGGACTATAGGCATGAGACACCATGCCTGGTTAATTTTTCTATATATTTTAGTTGGCCAATTAATTTCTTCCTGTTTTTAGTAGAGACGGGGTCTCGCTCTTGCTCAGGTTGGTTTCGAACTCCTGACCTTGAGCGATCTGCCCACCTCGGCCTCCCAGAGTGTGAGGATTACAGGCGTGAACCACCATGCCCAGCCAGCACTAGCTTTGGAATCAGATTAATCTGGAATAAAATCCTATTTCTATTAGGTTAAACCATATGAAGTAGGCCAAATACGACTGAATATCAAGTTTCACATGGCTCAATTTAATATATTCTCTCAGGCAGTTGGTCTGATCTCTTTCAGACTTAATTTCTTCTTCTGTGAAATGGGAGGAGTAGAGCCTCATTAAAGAGTTGGGGAAAGGAGAAAATAAAGCCTTTTATCATTATGGATCAAAGTTGGAGTTCTGGAGCCAAGGGCTTAAGTTCAAACCCTGGATCCACCATCTCTTTAGGATTCCTAATCGCAAACATCAGAGTCCATTGTAGCTAGTTTAAGCAGAGTAGAAATTTATTACAGGATATTGGGCAGCTTGTAGAACCTCTGGAGGGCCCCAGGGACAAGACCTGACCAAACCATGGGGGCGTTTTTACTGAAAACACCGCTGTCCAGTCATTCCGTCCCTGTAGCATTCAGGGCTCACAGGGAACTGGAGGCCTCTGCTACTGCCCTGGCCACAAGATCGATTCCCCCACCTGGTTGCCTCCTTCTTCCGAATCTGGGTTTCCCATAGGTGTGTCTGGCTTCTACCTGGAGAATGTTGGACCCATCATGCAGGAAGGGAGGGCATTCAACAATGACAACTATTTGCTGCTTTTTACTAGTTGTGTGATCGCAGGTAAGTAACTTATCCTCTCTGAGCCTGTTTTCTCATCTGCAAAATGGGGATAATAGTATGAACTAGTACATGGGATGGTGAGGATTAAATGCACTAATTTGTGAAAAAGCCTTTTGAAGAGAACGTGGCATGTAGCAAACCCTCCATAGATGCTAGCTGTAATTATTATTGTATTATTATTAATGGATTTGAGACCTCTTGGCACAAAGCCTAGCATGGAGAAGATGCAGTTTAAGTGTTTGTTGGATGAAAACCCCAGGCTGAGATGTCAGTGTCTGGAATTCCTCTTGGCCAGCCCAGAGCACCACGGACAGCTAGAACCAGGGTGCACTGGACCTGTGCTAGCTCATTCTTAACTTTTCGGGAATTTCACTAGCTAAGGTCACTTTGGTAGCTTGCAATCTGCCACTCTGGGAGAATTTTCACCACAGAAATTGTGGTGAAAACACATCAGGACTCCCCTCCCCCTAGAAATGGCAACTTTTGAGGATTAAACCTTTACCTGAGCATCACAGGCTGCTACAGGGTGTGAAGGATGTGAAGTGCCTAGTGTGTGCCATCTCTCTCCGTCCTTTCACACGTGGGCCTTCTCTCCAGTTAACACAATCTTAGGATCAGCTTTATCTTCCAGATGTCAGGGCACATAGATGAATCCCTGGATTCATGGATTTTTTTTTATAGTTTCCTTGGAGGACGCCTGTTTTGTACTGATGAATTCCTACCAGAACAGTGAGTTTGTTGAGAACAGGCTCCAGCACCCAGCTTGAGATCTAGCACACAGCATGCAGGAGGCGTGTGTACAGTGGCCCCGTGGATGACATCTCTGGAACTGGAGCCCATTCCTTTCCCACACTGGCTGGCAACACTCTCTCTCCTTTCCTGGTGCCTCTTAGAGGGGCATCGCCACTCCTGTGTTCCCTCTCCATGTGGATCATATAAGAAGGGAGTGCGGTGGAGGCTGGGGAGGGGGAGGGGCTGCTTGCTTGTTGGTGAACCTCTTCAGGGGGGTGGAGGGGATGCCCCCTGCATTGCAAACATTCCTCTGACTGCTCTGCACAGCTCAGCAGGCTGCCCTGGCTTAGGACTAAATGGAGGGAGAGGCAAACACCCTCCATTTTAATTAAAGCCAACTTTACATTGTTATTCCACTTGCCTGTGTTATTGCACGAGCTTACAATAAAGTTATATGGAGCCCCCAGGGCAGCTTGAGCTGCGTGATAGAATGTGTCCAAGTTCAGCACTCTGAGACTATATGCTCAGCTTCTCTGCAGGGAGAACCAGAGCCTGCCCTGGGTCCTCTCTGGGGCTCCAAGCCTTTGCTCAGGCTCAGACCTGTTAGTGCCTTTATGTATGTTTCATTTATTCGGAAAACATTTATCCAGTATTTTCTATGTGCCCAGCAGTGGGCTAGGTGCTGAGTCTACCCATGACCTATTGCTCCCTGCCCCCAGGAGTGCATGTACCCCAGTCTCCGGGGCCCAGCCCTGACCAGTCGCTCTTCTGTGACACGGAACTCCATGTGATCATCCCCAGCCCTCTCCCCAAATGCTTATTCTGATCCCTCTTCTTGGGCTCTGAGGAGGCCTCAGGGATTTAGCTAAGCAATCCCCTACATTTAGCAATTCCCTGAGTTCCCTCCCGTCTGACATCTCTGATTCCCACAACACTCCCATCCAGATCCTGCCCACACGCTTCAAGGCCCAGTGCAAATGCCACCTCCTCATTGCAGACTTCCCTGGTCACATCTTTCCCTAGACCTGTTGGAGCTTCCTTTGTCCCCTTTTCAGGATCTTATCACAAATTTTAAAATCTTTTTTGTTAAGGTATTTTCACATACAGTAAAACATATGGTTCTTAAAAGAGGATGATGAGTTTGTCCTCAAACCAAACTGGATCCATTTGCCCACACGTAACAGAATGCCAAACTCTGAAGCACAGGGTTTTTGCAGTGAGAAAGGTTTATTGCCAGGCAGCTGAGCAAGGAGACAGGAGTCAGCTTCAAATCTGTCTCCTTGAGCTGGGGGTTGGGGCAGGTGTGATAGTCAGAGGCATGATCTGATTGGATCTTGCAATGGGTGATGCCAGGAAGTGTGCTCTGACTGGATCCTACCATGGGGCCACACCAGGGCTCAATCTGATTGGATCCTGAATCCTGCCATGTGCTGTCCGCTTCTTAATTCAGTCCCCGCTCCTTGGTCTGAGCACTTACGTTCCACCAGTGGTTGCATGCTTGGTTTATCTGGGCATGCTCAGGTTACATGACCTTCAACCTAGGGGTCCACAGCAACTGAAAAACAACTCACCATCTTATTACAGAAAGTTGAAGCAGATTGGGCTAGTTCTGTGGTTACAAGTTTTGACAAATGCATATACCTATGTAACCATGACCCTGGGCAAACCAGAACATTCCCATCACCCCAGAAGGTGCCCTCATAGCCCTTCCCAATCAATTCCACTCTCCAGAGTCAACCACTATTCTGACTTCTAACACTAGAGATTAGTTTTTGCCTGTTCTGAACTTCATATAAATGTGGTCAAACTCTAGTGTCTGATTTCTTTTGCTCAGAATAATGTTTTTGAGCTTCGTCTATGTTTTTGGTGGATTTGTGGTTTGTTGTTTGCGATGGCTGAGAGTTATATTCCATTGTATGGATATACCACATTTTAAAAATTCATTTATTTGGGTCATTTATAGTTTGGGACTATTATGAATAAAGCTTCTATAACCATTTCTTGTGCAAGGGAAATGAGCGTATGTCTTCATTTCTCTTGGGTAAGTACCTAAGAGTGGATTGCTGGGTCATCCACTCCATTGGATGGAGTGGTCATCCACTCCATTGCTAGAGTAGATATAATTTTAACTGCGTAAGAAATTGCCAAAGAGTTTTCCAAAGTGGCTGTCCCATTTTACACCCCACCAGCAATGCATGACCATTTTAGCTGCTCCACATCCTCACCAACATTTGCTCTTATCCGCCTTTTCTCATTGTAGCTATTCTAGTGGGTTTGTAGTTAAATCACTTTGTAATTTTCACTTGCATTTTCAGATTATTCATGATGTTGGGTACTTTTTAACGCCCTCTTTGGCTATTTGTGTATCTTTGGTGAAGTGGCTTTTCAAATATTTGCCTAGTTTTTATTGGATTGCTTGTTAGTTTGTTAAGAATTCTTTAAGCCAGGTGTGGGGGTACATGCCTGTAATCCCAGCAACTGGGGTGCCTGAGGTGGGAGGATTGCTTGAGCCCAGGAGTTCAAGACCAGCCTGGGGAACATACAGAGACTCTGTCTCAAAACAAATAAACAAACAAAAATATTCTGAATATAAGTAACATATAACACAAGGCAAGCCATATTGATTTTCTTAATAATCTCTCTCTCTCTCTTTTTTTTTTTTTTTACAGTTCAGAGATCTTTTATTTATTTATTTTTTTTACACCTATTATGCCATGAATTCATAGGGAACAGGTTCCAGCAGCTCGGGCTCCTTTCCATTGGCTCTCACAAAGTGTGCTTCTCTGGGTGGAGCAGATTGGCACTTAAGTTGAACCCAGGTACCTTTCTCTTTGGCTTTTTTGTTTTTCTGATCATTTTCCTTCACACGTTTCAGGACGCTATCTCAGCTCTTAAAGTGTTCAACATGCTTACTATGTACATTAATTCTCTTGGCAAGAACTTTGCCAACAGCATCCTGGGTAACACTGTAGACTCAGTTTTGCCGTGGTAATATTTGTGGGACATCCCTTTTTGAACAGTACCAGTTCCCTGGATGTCAACAATATCATCTTTCTTGTAGATTCATCCATATGTGGACAGAGAAACAACTCCTGTTTTCTAAAAGGCTTAGAGAATATGTATCAGGTGCCTGTCCTCTTTTGCTTTGTGTTTGTCATTTTGGCGAATTACTGGAAGATGGAGGTTCTGGCTGAAAGGCTTAATAATATATTTTGATGAACAAAAGTTTTATAATTTGATCAGGCCCAATTTATCAATTTTTTACTTCATGGGTAGTGCTTTTTTTGTATCCTAAGAAAATTTTGCCTAGTCCACAATTACAAATATATTCTCTTATGTTTTTTATTCTGGAAGTTTTGTAGTTTTGCTTTTAAATTTAGGTCTATAAATTAAATTTTTTGGTATGGGGTGAGTTAGTGGTTGAGGTTCAGTTTCCCCCATATGGTTATCTAATTGTTCTAGCATTATTTATTTTTTCCCTCATTTATTTTTTATTTGTATATATTCATGGGGTACAAGTGCAATTTTGCAGTGTTGATATATTGCATTGCGGTGAAGTCAGGGCTTTCATTGCACCCATTATGGAAGCAATGTATTAATACATTGTACACAACAAGCAACCTCCCATCATCCACCCCACTCCCACCATCCTCCACCCCTCTGAGTCTCCATCGTCCATGATTCCACACTCATAGCAATATTTGTTGAAGAGCCTTTTCTTTCCATGTTTAATTGAGTTAGTTAAAAATCAATTGATGGTATATGTGTGGATCTATTCTGGACCCTCTTTTTTTCTGTTGATCTGTTTGTCTATACTTATAACAATTTCAATTTTTCTTTACTTCTGTAGTTTTATGGTAACTCTTGAAAGCAAGCAGCCTTAAGTCCTCTAACTCTGTTCTTCTTTTACAAGATTGGCTATTCTAGATCATTTGCATTTACATACAAATTCTTCAAAAAAGGCTGTTGTGATCTTGATTGGAATTATGTGGAATATATCAGCCATTTAGGGAGAACTGACATCTTACCAACTCTACCAATTTACAAAAATGGTATATCTCTCCCAACAATGTTTTTAGTTTTCAGTATATATTTTTTACTAAATTTATCCCTAAATTATGTTTTGATGCCATTTAAATATTTTTTTAATTTATTTTTTATATTAAAAATTAAGGAATTTTATTGTTAAGTCACAGCAAGTTTCTGCCTTGTTTTTTTTTTTTTTTCTTTTTTATACAGTGCCTCACTCTTTTGCCAAAGCTGGAGTGCCGTGGCATCAGCCTCGCTCACAGCAACCTCAAACTCTTGGGTTTAAGCAATGCTTCTGCCTCAGCCTTCCAAATAGCTGGGACTACAGGCATGCACCACCATGCCTGGCTAATTTTTTTCTATATATTTTTATTTGGCCAATTAACTCCTTTCTATTTTTAGTAGAGAAGGGGTCTCACTCTTGCTCAGGCTGCTTTCGAACTCCTGACCTAGAGAGATCCACTCGCCTCATCCTCCCAGAGTGTTAGGATTACAGGCATGAGCCACCATGCCCAGCCCAAGAAGTAATATTTTGACGACAGAATCATATGCATATGTTTGTGATGTCAGATAACTTCAGAAGTCTTTTTGTTCTTGCTCTACCTGAATAACTGGGAGATTTATCTTTTTTTTTCGGTACTTTTAAAATTCATTCCTTTAAATAAAAGATTTATTTAGCTTCAATATTTGTGTTTATGAATAACATGTATCAGACACTTATTAAATATTTCTTTTCCATATATAAGTGTAAAAGAGGCTCAAAGAATCGTATGATTCAGCCACTTCCTTATATAAAGTAAATATATCGGAAGTTATATGAGACCCTAAATCTGGCTGTGGAAGAGAAGGAGTGGATCAACATGTGTTTTTCTCACCCACACTTATCCTGGGGCCCCCTGCCTTGTGCTGTTGATTTCCCATCTCATATCCCTCCTAGGACAAGGACCCATTCTCGGCAAGGTTTGCAGAGAGGAAACTGTTCAATACTGTGTAAGGATGTGGCATTTCCCAGGAAACCTTTAATTCAAGTGACAAGAGTCTATATGAAGACATCCATAAATCATGACTGGGAAAATGAACACTGCAGAGGATCGGTTATTACAGTGAGACTAGCCCTTGAGTGGTCTCAGACCCAGAGGGCCCCAGGCAGAGCTGTTGGGCTGAGCATCCTCTCACTTATTCCTCACAGTTGTCAGGAACTTGAGAGCTTTGGTCTAAGGAAGGCAGCCTCAGTTTGATCGAAAGAGGAGTCCCAGGATCTGTTTGATATAAATCCTTTAATGAAGGTAGCACTTACCCAGAACACTGGGGTCCTGAAGAGTCCAGCCCCCACTGCTAGTCCTTGGAGGTCCTTGAATTCCATGGCCTGATGAATTATAGAGAGCCTTTGAGAGATGAAGCAGAGACAGCCCAAGCCAGAGCTGCAGCCAGGGCTGGCACTATTGCCATGGCTAGGGAATATACCAGAGCTATGTCCAGCAACTCCTCCTAGATCTAGTGAGATCTGAGGAAGATTCTTCATTTTGTGGTTGAAAAGAGAAGCCAACACTGTAAGTAGTGGGAGGCCAAAGTGGATCTGGGGGAAACACATTGTATGTCTTCTTTTTGTTCTTGCCCTACTTGAATAACTGGGAGATGTATCTTTTTGGTTTGGGTACTTTTAAAATTCATTCCTTTAAATAAAAGATTTATTTTGCTTCAATATTTGTGTTTGTAAATAACATGGATCACATTTATTAAATATTTCTTTTCCATATATAAGTGTAAAAGTTTTGGTATTTTGATCAATAAATTGAAAATCCCTGGATTTCCTATTGTGGTCTAGAACAAGATAACAAGTAATGTTAATTAAGAATTTTTTTTATTGTATAAATGTAAGGTGTACCACATGATGTCTTTTTTTTTTTTTTTTTTGAGACAGAGTCTCACTGTGTTGCCTGGGCTAGAGTGCCATGATGTCAGCCTAGCTCACAGCAACCTTAAACTCCTGGGCTCAGGCGATCCTCCTGCCTCGGCCTCCCGAGTAGCTGGGACTACAGGCATGTGCTACCATGCCCGGCTAATTTTTTATGTATACATTTTTAGTTGTCCAGCTAATTTCTTTGTATTTTTTTTTTTAGTAGAGATGGGTTCTAGCTCTTGCTCAAGCTGGTCTCAAACTCCTGAGCTCAAACGATCCACCTGCCTCGGCCTCCCAGAGTGCTAGGATTACAGGCGTGAGCCACCATGCCCGGCCTCAACATGATGTCTTAATATATGTATATATACACAGTCATGCACCACATGATGACATCATAGTGAAATGCATTACTCACGTGTTTGTGGTGATGCTGGTGCAAGCAAACCTACTACACTGCCAGTCATATAAAAGTATAGCATATACAATTATGTACAATACATAATACATGATAATGATAATAAATGACACTATTACTGGTTTATGTATTTAACTTGCTATACTTTTTATAATTATTTTAGGGTATATTCCTTCTACTTATAAAATAGTTCACTGTAAAACAGTGTCAGGCAGGTCCTTCAGGAAGCATTCCAGAAGAAGACATTGTTATCATAGGGATGGCAGCTCCACGTGTGTTATTGCCCTGGAAGCCATTCCAGTGGGACAAGATGTGGAGGTGGAAGACAGTGATATTGACAATCTTGACCCTGTGTAGGCCTAGGCTAATGTGGATGTTTGTATCGTAGTTTTTAATAAAAAAATTTAAAAAGTAAAAATAATTTAAATAGAAAAAAGCTTACAGAATAAGGATATAAAGAAAGAAAATATTTTTATACAACTGCACAATGTATTTGTGTTTTAAGGTATTATTACAAAAGAGTCAAAAAGTTAAAAAAATTTAAAATTTTATAAAGCAAAAATGTTACAATAAAGTAAGGTTAATGTAGTATTGAAGAAAGAGAAATAGTTTTTATAAACTTAGTGCAGCCTAAATGTACAGTGTTTATAAAGTCTACAGTAGTGTACGGTAATGTCCTAGGCCTTCACATTCACTCACCATTCGCTCATTGCCTCACCCAGAGCAACTTGCAGTCCTACAAGCTCCACTCATAGTACATGCCTTATAGTATTGTACCATTTTTTTTAACCTTTTATACCATATTTTTACTGTACTTTTTCTATGTTTAAGATACACGAATATTCAGCATTGGGCCACAGTTGCCTAAAGCACAGTAACATGCTCCTAGCCTAGGAGCCATAGGCTATACTCTATAGCCTAGGTACGTAGTAGGATATACCATCTAGGTTTGTGTAAGACACTCTATCATGTTCACACAATGATGAAATTGCCTAATGATGCATTTCTCAGAATGTATCTTTGTTGTTAAGCAACTGGTGATTGTACATAGTGAAATGATTACTCCAAGTAAGCAATTTAATGTATCCATTATCTCACATAGTTACCTTTTTTGTGGTAAGAGCACCTAAAATATACTCTCTTAAAGATTTTCAGTATACGATATTATTAACTATAATCCTCATGCTGTACTTTTGATCTCTAGATTTATTCATTCTATATAACTGCAACTTTGTACCCATCCTCCCTCCTACATCTTCCCATCCTCCCTCCATCCCTTCCTCTGGTAACCACTGTTTTATCTCTGTTTCTATGTGTAAACTTTTTATTTTCTTTTTAGATTCTGCATATAAGAGAAATTATGTAGTATTTTTCTTTCTGTGTCTAGTTTATTTCACTTAGCATAACGTACCCCCAAATTCATCTGCATACTTACAATAGCAGAATCTCCTTCTTTTTAAAAGTGAATAATGTTATATTGCATATATATGTATCTCACAGTTTCTTTATCCATTTATCCATAGACAAACACTTTAGTTGTTTCCATACCTTGGTTATTGAGAATAATGCTACAGTGAACACGGAAGTATAAATATTCTTGGGAGGTGGTGATTTCATTTACTTTGGGTATATGTTCAGGAGAGGGATTGCTGGGTCATATGATTGTTCCATTTTTAATATTTTAAGGAACCTCCATACTGTATTCCGTAATGATTATATCAATTTACATTCCCACCAATAGTGTATAAAAGTTTTGTTTTCTCCACTCCACACCCTCCCCAACATTTACCTCTTGGTTGTTCTTTGTTTCTTTGTTTGTTTTAATACTAGCCTTCCTAACAGATGTGAGGTGTTAACTCTTTTTTTTTTGACATCCTACCATTGAAGTGAGGTGTTAACTCATTGTGTTTTTGATTTACATTTCCCTGATGTTAGTGATGTTGAGCACCTTTGCATATACATGTTGTTCATTTTTATGTCTTCTTTGGAGAAATGTCATATAAGCAGTGATTTTCTTGGATATGTGAGTGAAGGCTGTAGTAAAATTGTTGAGATCAAAAACTACTGAAAAAAAGTAAAAAGTTGTTGATTCTTGGTTTATCTAATTCCTTCTGGTCTTTCTTCTTGTAAAATTAAAAGTTGTATACTTAGATTTGCTTAGATTATTCAGGGATGTAAGAGAAAGTAAATCCTAATTTATTAGACTCCATACTCACTCCCTTGTTTATTTCTCTATCATTACTTGAGCATCAGCTCTTTGGAAGGTTTCATGTTAGTATTGGGGATGCTTTCCAAAAAAAAAACAAAACAAACCAAAACAAACAAACAAAATGAGCCTTTGCCCATTTAGTTTTACAGTCTAGAAGCAACTGTCATATAAAGATCACATATAAAGATGGGGATACAATCTCTAAGACCTAAAGAACAAGTAAAAAGGAGGTATAAATAAAAGGAGGAGGTCTGAGATGACAGCAATCAAGTGTAATGCCCTGAGGCAAGGCAGTTTGGAATCTTAGGCAACTGCAAGTTCCCCGGTGGGAAGCTGCATGGTAGGCTGGATGAGGCTGTGAACATGGTTAGCTGGGGCCAAGCCATCAGATGGTGCATTTCAGAATTGAGAGACTAAGCCTGGAATGAGAAACTGTTCCTAACATTTACTCTGGGATTATGAAAAAAACAAACAAACAACAACAAAAAAAAAAACCAGAGAATCTCCACCTGCAGCAGAGGTGGAAAGTGTTCCGTGTTCCTGTTCCAGTGCAGTCAAACATAGTGCACAAACTAAATGTTCTATGCACATAATCTCCAGCTAGTTTCTGAAAAATCAAGTTGATACATTCAAGGGAGGTAGGATGTCCAGAAGCCACTGTGCTTGCACTTTTTGTCCTGGGTTGGGGAATCTAGGGCCTGCTCCATTAAAAGAGTGTTCAATTAGATTGTCCTGTATGTAATTTGAAAAACTCTAAGTGGGGTCTAGATTTTGGGTGATGGTTAAATTAATAAAAGTAGGGGTGGTTTACAAGGACAGGCATCTGGGAGTTCAGAAAGATATTGTTCATTGACAAAAATTCTAGGAGTCTTAAGCTGTATCCAATTGGGGAAGAGTCTCCCAGAAACACATTATACATTGAATCATTTTCCTTGCTAAGCAGCATTTTGTTTTATTGTAATCTCTGCCTTGCAGTTTGGTAATGTGTTCAAGTTCACAGGCTTAGTAAGAGACAGTACTGGGACTAGACTCCTGGTCTGAATTATTCTAGAGTCCACACTGTTTGCTCTATTCCTCTCTGCCTGAAATAGACCTTGTGTCCCTGAATCCACTTTTCTTCTCAATACTCCCAAATATATCTCAGGGGATTAAAAAGAAAGACTCTGTGCCCAAAGAATTTTACTGGAATACATAACCAAAGGAATTAAGGCTACCACAATAAATGAAAGTTATTAATAAAGAGGAGAAAAGATTATTCAGTGACAATATGATCGTCTACATATGCAAGCCAGATAACCTCAAAATCAGGGATTACACAATCAGGCTGGACAGCTCCTTCTTGTTCAGAAGTAAATCAATTAAAACAGAGGTCAGGTAAGAGGCTAACACTGTCTATTGAAAAGAAGGATAAATCAGGATCATTTTTTCTCTGACAACCCATCACCTATGGTGGGTTTCCTGCCTTGTGTTACAGTGTCCTCATCTCACATCAGATGTGGGACATGGAGTAGCAAGGTTTGCACTGGGGACACTGCTCAGGAGTTTGCGGGGATATAGCATTTCCCAGAAAGCCTTTAATCCAAGAAACAGGAGAAAAAAATGAGGACACCCAAGAATAAATACTGGGGAGACAACCACTGCAAAATATACGGAGTCACGCAGCAATCTGCCCAAACCTACTTTGAGACCTAGAATGCCCCAGGCAGGGCAGTCAGTCTGGGCGTCCTCTCTTACTCTTCGTAGTTCTCAGTGAAGTAAGAGCTTTGACCTAAGGAGGGTGACCTCAGTTAAGTAGAGGGATGATCCGAGGGTCTGATACATATAAGATGAGGACACTGAATGAGGAATATGGGGAAGTGGAACAGTGATGTCCCATAGAAACCCGACTCTGCTGTCAGCCTTCACAGGACCTAAACGTCTCTGGCCTAAAGTGGCTCACCGTAACTTCTACCTGGGAGGTTTCAGGAAGGAGAGGACCTTGATATGAGCAGAGTTCATGTCAGGGAGAGTTGAGTTCCAGGACCGGTCAGGAGCAAGGTGAGGTTTCTCGCGTGAGTAAAAAAGGATCACTAAACCCACAAATGAGGGGATTTCACACCCCCCCCTTCTTAACCCTGAAAGGCCCCAGGCAGAGCCATAACGCTGAGGTGCCCCTCATATCCGCCTGAAGGATTTCAGAGACGGGAGGGTCTTGTCTAACAGAGTAGCCTATTAGACACTTTTTCAGAGTGAGGAGTTGCAGTCCTAACTGGAGTCAAGGTGAGGATCACCAGTGTTAATCAGGAGGCCTCTTCCCAAAATACGGGGCCTCTTCCCAAAATAGGGGGCCACCAAAAGCCCGGATCCTGTTTTCAGGCTTATGAAGCCCCAAGACGCGATAATCGTATGTGCGTAGATCACTCCGCCAGGGACTGACGGAAGTGAGAGCTTTATTTGCAGGCTGATAGATTCAAGCGAGCAGAGGGAGTAATCCCAAGCGCTTTCAACAACACGGTGAGGACCGTGAGTAAGGACCTTGGAACCACCGATTCCAGAGCCGTGGGGTCCCACAGTGTCTCCTCTCTGCTGTCTGCACTCGGAAATCCCGGACCAGACGCGGCTCATTTTCACTTCCGCTTTGAAAGTGAGGACCTGTTTGAAAGACAGTGTTGCATCAGTGACTGAGGCTGAATTCCCAAGACTGGTCCAGAGTCAAGGTGAGGACCCCGAGTGGGGAATCAAGGAACCACTCTCCATCCATAAAAGGGGCCCCACAAAGTCTCGCCGCTGTGGTCGACCCTGGGAGGTCCTGGCAGAGCTGTCTGGCAGAATTTTGTCCGGAAAATCTCAGGGAGGGGAGGGCCTTGGACTTAGGGAGCAACCTCGATTTTGGAGATGGAGGAGATCAAGGCCCTAATTGGAGTCAGTGTAAAGGCCCTGGATGATAAATGAGGGGATCTCTCCCCAGTAGGTATGGCACACAAAACAGCAGCATTCCTGCGCTCAGTTCTCAGAGGCTGCAGACAGGCGTAGTTATAAGCGGGAGGGAGTTCCTTTCCCGCCTACGCATTCAGGAAGGTGGGGGTTTTGTTTGGAGGCTGGTGGACTCGGGTCAGTAGGGGGAAGAGTCCCAGACTCTGCTGGATATCAAGGTGAGGACCCTGAGTGACGACCTAGGGACCACCGATTCCAGGATAGTGAGGTCTCACAGAGCCCTGCCCCTGCTGTACACCCTCAGAGACGGCCGGCAGCGGTGGCCGGATGTGGCTCACCCTCGCTTCCGCTGTGAAGGTGGGGACTTCACTGTAAGGAGTGCAGTGTCGGGTAGGCCGAGGGTGAATTCCCAGGACTGGTCTGGAGTGAAGGTGAGGACCCGGAGTGTGGACTGGGCCTGAAGGGACCACCCCTCACCCATAACAAAGGGGGTCCCACTAAGTTTTGCCCCTGCAGTAGGACCTGGGATACCTCAAAAAAGCTGCCTGGCAGAGTTCTGCCTGGCACGTTGTAGGGATGGGGGTGGGGGTGGGGGTGGGGAGCAGGGCCTTGGTCTAAGGGAGTGGCCCTGATTCTGCAGATAGAGGAGACCTAGGCCCTAACTGAAGTCCAGGTGAGAGCCCTGAGTGATAATGAGGTGGTTTCTCCCTAGCAGAGGTGGCAAAACAGTGTCTCTGAACTCATTTCTGCAAGGCTCCAGACAAGGGTAGTCATGGGGGGTGGACCCTGAGGCTGGAGGACTTAGGTTAGTGGAGGGAAGTGTCCCAAGTCCTGCCAGGAGTCAAAGTCAGAGACCTGAGTGAAGACTAAGGGAAACATCAACTCTAAAAAGTGGGGTCCCATAAATTCTGCCCCTTCTATCAGCCCTGGAAAGCCCCAGGATAACTGTCAGGATCAGGTGCCCCCTTCGCACCTGGAGAGTGCCAGAAAAATTATGTTAATTGTGTGCCCCAAGTCTACTGAAGTAGGAGAGCCAGAGCCTTACAGGAGTCAAGATGAAGATCCTGAATGAGGACTGGTTGTGCCACTCACCAAACCAAACAAGAAGAGACAACAGAGAGTCGCTCCTTCCTACTTGCAGCTCTGAGGAGCCCAAGCAAGGAGATCAGGCATACATTAACTCTCCTTTCTTTTTCATAACAATAGGTTGCTGAGGGCCTTTGTCTGAAGGGAGAAGCAACAGATCAGCAGAGGCAGGTGTCCCAGATCCTACCTAGAGACAAGGTGAGGAGCCTGAATGAGGTCTCAGGACCCCAATGATCCCAGAACAGAGTGGGCCTCCACAGAGCTCTTAGTACCAAGTGCCCCCTGGCAGCAGCAGTGAGCTGAGGCATCCCTTTACTTCCTCTTAGTGGATCCCAAGGAGATGAGGATATTGATTGGAGGTGTCAAATTTAGTGTAGCACATGGGAGGGGATGCAGGCCCTGCTGACAGTCGATATGATTGTCCTGAATGTGAAGTGAGAGGACCCCCCCCAACTGAGAGTAGAAGGGGATCCACAAGGACTAGACCTGTTGCCGCTGCTCTGAGTCCTAGTATGCACCAGGCAGGGCTGGTAGGCTGCAGCCTGAGGCACATTTTAATTATTTCTGCAGGGTTATCAGAGGACAAACTGATCAGAAAGAACATAAGGTCTCTGGATTTCTAGAGCAGTGCTCTCACAGAAACCTGCAGATGTGGCTTTTTTAAAGCCAAAATGGTATCTCCCTGCTGAAGGTGCTCACGCCCTGTCATCCTCTTTCCTCCAGGTTCCTGCCTCACCTGCTCTACTGCCCATATTCCTGCCTGCTGTCCCTGAGAAAAGTCATCATGCCTCGGGGTCGGAAGAGAAAGCTCTGTGCCGGTGAGAAACGCCACAAGGCCAAGGGTGAGACCCAGGGTCTCCAGGATGCTCAGGCCACTGTAGCCAAGAAGAAAAAATCCCCCTCCTCATCCTCTTCTCGTTTGGGGGTTATTACCCAGAGAAAGTCTGCTGCTAGGTCACGTAGCACTCTCAAGAGGCCTCGGGGAGCCAGCTCCACCGCTGTGTCTGCAGGTGATTCTCACCCAAAATCATGTAAAGGAGCCAATGATAAAGTTGAGAAAAAGCAAAGATCCTCCCAGGCCCCATCCTCCACTAAGAAGCCTCGAAGAAACTCTCTAACCAAGACGACCCGTTTGTTGGTGCAGTTCCTCATGCAAATGTACAAAATGAAAAGGCCTATTATGAAAGCAGATATGCTGAAGATTGTCAATAAAAAGTACAAGAAGCGCTTCCTTGAGATCCTAGGAAGAGCTTCTTTCAGCCTGGAGGTGGTATTTGGTGTTGATTTAAAAGAAGTTGATTCTGCCAAGCACTCTTATGCCCTTGTGAGCAAAATGGACCTCCCCAACAATGGAATGGTGAGTCGTCGTCAGGGGTTTTCCAAGACTGGTCTCCTGATGAATCTCCTGGGTGTGATCTTCATGAAGGGCAACTGCGCCACTGAGGAGGAGATCTGGGAATTCCTGAATAAGATGAGGGTATATGCTGGGAAGAAACACTTCATATTTGGGGAGCCCAGGAAGCTCATCACCCAAGATTTGGTGAAGCTTAAATACCTGGAGTATCGGCAGGTGGCCAACAGTCATCCTGCACGCTACGAATTCCTGTGGGGTCCCAGAGCCCATGCTGAAACAACCAAGATGAAAGTCCTGGAGTTTTTGGCCAAGATCAATGGTACCGACCCCAGTGCCTTCCAGCCCTGGTATGAAGAGGCGTTGAGAGATGAGGAAGAGAGAGCACAAGTCACAGTTAAACTCAGTGATAGCAGCAATGCCACAGCCATCAAATAAATGTTCCAGGGCCATGTCCAGCAGCCCTTCCCACACCTAGTGAAGCTGAGGTAGATTTTCCACTTTGAGGTTGAAGAGGGCGGTCAGTGTTCCAAGTAGTGGAAGGCTGGGTGTGACTGGAGGGAACATAGTGTATAATATCTTTGAGTTCTTGTTCTATATGGGTAATTTTAAGATTTATCTTTTTTGGGGGGGTATTGTTCAAATATTCCTTCTATTTAGCATTATAATCTAAGTTTATGAATGATATTAATCACACTGTTTATCTGGTTTAAAAGTAAAAGTTTTGCTGTTTTGTAGAACAAATTGAGAAAACTTCCATCTTTCAGTAATCAGGTGCAAGGTCACTTGGAATTGGCATAATTTCCTTGAAAATGTGAAAAAACTCAGCAGTAAAATGTGTGGAATCAAAAAATAGACCAAAGGAGTAAGATGGTCAGTATTTGGTTTCCTAAACCCTTTGAATCTGTGTTTTATAAAATTAGAAGATAAATAACTGTACGTGCCTGGCTTATTCAAGAATGTAAAATTAAATCATAACAAATTAGACCCCAGGCTCATAGGCTCACTTAGTCTCCCAATATTAATTGAGTTCCATGTTAGTACTGGGAGGGCTAAGAAAAAGAAGACCTAGCAACTGACCATAAAATTTTAAGGTTGAAAAGTAGCCACCATGTAAGAAAAACGATGATAGACACTCTAAGACCAAAAGGATGAACGCACACAGATAAGAAAGGAGGGAGGTGGTTCCAGATGAGAGCAGTCAAGTGTATATTACCTGATCAAGGCAGTGTCAGGCCTTGGGAAACTCCGAGTCCCTCAGTGGGAGGTAATTTTAAGTGGGGCTGCATGGTGGCCTGGATGAAGCTGTAGGAGTGGTGAGCAGGGGCCAGACCCTGCCTGTCAGAGTTGAGAGACAAAGTCTGGAATGGGAAACAGTTCTTAACAGTTACTTTGGTATCATGCATAAACCAGAGAGAATCTCTATCAGGGGCAGGGATGGAAGGTGACCTGTACTCTTGTCCCAGTGCAGCTGAACATAGTGCACGAACTAGATGTTCTATGCATATCATCTCCAGAGAGTTTCTGAGAAATAAGGGTGATACTCTCTTGGGGTCAGATGCCCAGAAGCCACTGTGCTGACACTCTTTGCCCTGGCCTGGGGGATCCAGAGCCCATTTTATTAAAAGGGTAGTCAACATTATACTGTAAATGCTTTGTAGTTTTCCCCCAATAAAAAAGAAAAAAAAAAAGTCAAAAAAAAAAAGGGTAGTCGATTAGGTTCTCTTATGTGTAATTTGGCAAACTCTAGGCAAGATTTAGATTTTTTTGGGCCGGGCGCGGTGGCTCACGCCTGTAATCCTAGCACTCTGGGAGGCCGAGGCGGGAGGATCGCTCAAGGTCAGGAGTTTGAAACCAGTCTGAGCAAGAGCGAGACCCCGTCTCTACTAAAAATAGAAACAAATTAATCCGCCAACTAAAAAAAATATATATATAGAAAAAAATTAGCCGGGCATGGTGGCGCATGCCTGTAGTCCCAGCTACTTGGGAGGCTGAGGCAGAAAGATTGCTTGAGCCCAGGAGTTTGAGGTTGCTGTGAGCTAGGCTGATGCCATGGCACTCTAACCTGGGCAAGAGAGTGAGACTCTGTCTCAAAAAAAAAAAATTAGATTTTTTGGCTAGTGGTTAAATGAATAGAAATAGAAGTGGTTTAGGGGGAAGGGCAGCTGAGAAAGAGTGAAATTTTTGGTTCTTGAAACATTTTAGAAGCTTTGTGTTGCGTTCACTGAAGAAGTCTACCTCACACTGACAGTGAATGATTCTTCATGTAATGGGAAAATATTACTTAGTTTTCCTTGCTAAGCAGCACTTTGTCTGATAGAGTTTCCTTTTTCCTAGAATATGGCATAATCTCTGACATCTCCTGGATTGGAAAATAAATCCCAGGGTAGTGGACTGTAATGTCAGGGGACAAATTAGTCATAATAAGAACTGGCGTTTTTAAAAGTCTCAGTACGGTTCAGGCACTTCACATACATTATATACATCCTACCAGTCCTACAAAACAGAGCTTATCAAATCCACTATGCAGATGAAAAGCCTGAGGCTCACAGAGTTTGGCAACCTGCCCAATTTCATATGGCTGGTAATCGAGGGAACTGGGAAAAGACGCCTTGTCCGAATTAGTGTAAAGCTCACTCTGTACGCACCTCCCAGCCTGTGAGGCTCACTGTGTCTCTTAATTCACTTTTTTTCTCACCACTCCCAAATATATCTCAGGTGATAAAAAGAAGGATTTTGTGCCCAATTTACTGGATTGGAATACATAACAAGAGCAATAAAAATACCAAAATGATTGAGAGGTGTGAATTAAGGAGAGAAAGATAATATTTGGTGAAAGTATGATCACATATGCAAAGTCAGATAACCTAGAAGATCATGGGCTCACATTCTGTCATTCTGGACAGCCTTTTCCTTTTAGAAAGTTAAATGTTTTTGAACAGAAATACATAAGAGCCTAAATCTGGCTGGCAAAAAAGAAGGAATAGATCAATGTGTTTTTTTCTCTGACCATACAGCATCTGTCCTGGGGCCTCTGCCTTGTGTCTTAGCTTCCCTATCGTACACCACTACTGGGACAGGGACGTCTTCCCTCCAAGATTTGTCTTAGGGAAACTGGTTAAGAGTTTTTAGGGATGTGGCATGTCCCAGTCTATAATTAAGGGACATGAGTCAGGATAAAACCCCTATATAGGAGGACTTGGGAGAGCACCATGCCAGGCAAAGTTGACAGCTGAGCATCTCCTCACTTACTCGTCAAGGCTCTCAGGGACTTGTGAGTCCTGCCATAAGGACAGCAGAAGGGGAAGTTCCAGTCTCTGACACATACGAAGTTGAGGACCCTGAACAAGGAATGAGGGAAGTGCATACCCAGAGCAGTGTGATTCAGCCAAGATGTGGCTGAACCTGATTTCTACTATAGTGGTGGATATGTGTCATTATACATCATCTCCCTTGTGCTGACACTCAGAGCCCATTTTATTAAAGGTTATCTTATGTGTAATTTGCCTTAAAAAATCCTTTGTGCCCCATCGGTTTATCTCTCATTCCCCCCAACCCCTGGCAACCACTGATCTTTTTACTCTTTCCATAGTTTTGCCTTTTCCGGAGTGTCATATAGATGGACTCCTGCAATAGGTAGGCTTTTCAAAATGGCTCCTCCATGTCTTTTCATGGCTTGATAGCTCATTTCCTTTTAGCACTTTTAACATGTTTTATTATCTGTATGGACCACAGTTTGTTTACCCACTCACCTTCTGAAGCATGTCTTGGTTGCTTTCCACTTTTGGCAATTACGAATAAAGCTGTTATAAACATTTGTGTATAAGCTTTTTTGTGTAAATAAGTTTTCAACTCATCTGGGTTAATACCAAGAGCACAGTTGCTGGATCATATGGTAGGAGTATGTGTAGTTTTGTAAGAAACTTACAAACTGTCTTCCGAAGTGCCTGTACCATTGTGCATCCCCACTTGCAGTAAATGAGAGTTCCTGTTGCTCCACATCCTCACCAGCATTTGGTGGTGTCAGGGTTTTGGATTCTAGTCATTCTTGTAGATATGCAGGGTATCATGTTGTTTTGATTTTCAATTCCCTAATGTCATGCAATGTTAAGCATATTTTCATGTACTTATTTGCCACCTGTAAATCTTATTTGTTGAGGTGCCTGTTCAGATCTTTTGCCAATTTTTATTACAGTTGTTTATTTCTTGTCGAGTTTCAAGATATTTTTGTATATTTTGGATAAATAACAGTTCTATGTAACTGCGGTGCCCAACTCCCAGGCCATGACCCATTATCAGTCGATGGCCGGTTAGGAAATGGGCCATGCATCACTGCCTGAGCTCCACACCACACATACTCCCCACCCATGACACCCCACCTCCCCATCCCCAGTCCATGGAAAACTTGTTTTCCATGAAGCCAGTCCAAAAGGTCCAAAAGCCAGGTGCAAAAAGGTTGTGGACCATTGCATATCAGATATGTCTTTTGAAGTTATTTTTTCCCAGTCTGTGGGTTGTCTTCCCATTCTCTTGATGGTATCTTCAGCAGAGCACAAGTTTGCATTTAGTGAAGTCTAGTTTATCAATTATTTATTTCATAGATGCCCACCATATTGTACATCAGGACCAGAGGAGGTGAAATTCTTGGTCTGAAGGTATCCCTATCAGTCTTCAGAAAGGAGGGTCCATGATCTTGCACGGTGTCAAGATGAGGACCCTGAGTGTGGACATGGGACTTTAGGAGCCCAGGACAAAGAGGGCCCCACTGAGCTTTCAGGACTAGATGTATCTGAGCAGGGGTGGTGTGTTGAGATGGCTCTACACTTACTTCACCTGGGTTCAAGGAAATTTTTTTTTTTTTTTTTGAGACAGAGTCTCACTCTGTTGTCCGGGCTAGAGTGAGTGACGTGGCGCCAGCCTAGCTCACAGCAACCTCAAACTCCTGGGCTCAAGCGATCCTTCTGCCTCAGCCTCCCAAGTAGCTGGGACTATAGGCATGCGCCACCATGCCTGCCTAATTTTTTCTATATATTTTTAGTTGGCCAATTAATTT
>CAUYRT010081369.1:0-55559 GCA_963574885.1 Lepilemur ruficaudatus | reverse complement strand
GTATGTACTCTATGGACTACTTTGACAGAGTAGATTTTTGAATGTAACAAGATAAGTCAACTTGAGTGGTAATATATTTTGGGAAATCAGCTCACTACAAATTGTGACTGTAAACATTGTACTGTAAATGCTTTGTAGTTTACCCCCAATAAAAAAAAAGAAGAAAAAGGGGACTCCTGTGCATTTTGAAAGTGGGATATTAAAGTCTATTATCATTGAAAAAAAATTTGAAAAAGTATAAATTATGCCATGCATCTTCTCAGACCACAGTGGAATAAAATTAGAAATCATCACCAACAGAAACACTCATCTCTACAAAAAGTCACAGGAACAACCTACAGCTGAATGGTAGTCAGGTCAAGGAGAAAAATAAGAAGGAAATCAAAAGATTCTTTGAACTAAATGATAAAGGGGACACAGTTATCAAAATCTGTGGGATATACCTAAAGCAGTCCTGAGAGGTAAATTCATCCCAAATACAGAAAGATCACAAATCAAGTTTTTACATATGCTAATCTCTCTACCTGAAATGCTCTTCCCAGATAGCTGCCTAGCTCCTAGCCTTATTTATCTAAGTATTTGTTTATTGTTACCTTTTAAAAGGCACTGTACAAAATAGCACTCTGGCCTCATGGCATTCACTATTCTTTACTTAATTTTTATAATAAAATTTATGACTACAAGATATTCTTGCCCCTTCTTTTATTTCCTTGGGTTGTTTATCTAATACATTCCTGGTGTTCCTGAGAGGCCTCTACCTCTCTCTCTGGGGTATCTCATCCAATATCAAAAGGGCTGGGGTCTATATCTAAGATAGTAATGGTAACCTCAGATTTACCTTTCATGTTGCTTTGTAACAATTCAGTTTTAAGGATGAGACTCACAGAATGTTGTTAAGCAACACTTAAGAGTGTCCAAACACCTTGGCCAAGAGATTTGCAATCTCAGATGAGCTAAGAGTACATTCTCAGGTGTCTTAGGGAGAGGAGGAACAAAAAATGTTCCTCCCCCTTTTCCTCTTTCATTAAGCATTGAGACACCATTCTCCAAGGATGGTATCCCTCATACCCTACCAGATCAGGAGACAAACTGTGACAGCAAAGGGCAAGCAACAACAAAGAGATTTTCCTTTGGGTCAACATTTAAGTCTTTCGGGCGCCATGGCTTCTGTGAGGGTGCTCCTCACCACATTGCTAGTAGGACCCTGTAATTCCCTGGGGGATAGTATGTCTGAATTTTGTTCAAGGATGTCCTCCAAAAGGGCATGCCAGTGCAATAATTCACTTACAGGGAGAAAGAAACCCAATCTGGCTAAGTCATCCTTCTGCTGACCTCAGTGTTTTTTAGTCAGTGGACCAGATTTGCCTCCAACTCAGTACTTCTAGTGAAAGCCTCTCTTCCACCCCTTTTAAAGATCCTTCACCTTGTACATTATCATTCAAACTAGTTTCCCCTTCCTGGTGCAAGCTAGGGTATCAAATGGGATCTCGTAGATCCAGTTCTATTTCCCAGAGGTGGCTAAGCTGTCTAAAACTCAATTACATTATATGAGGTGTACCATAGAGGCATGTGCCTTAGAGGTCCTCTTACAATTTAGGTTGGAACACCACAGCAGCATGTAGCATACAGACATAGCATAAAGCAGTAGTGGCTAAAGCACAAGTGCCAGCCATGCCTTCCCAAATAGCACTATTTGTTGAATCTAGTTAGTAAGCCAAGAGCAGTTTAGAAGCATGTCCCTTTATCAAACCCTGAGTCATCCTGCTTGCTGTGCAACCTGTCTCAATTATAACCATGGGATTTTAATCAACAAACTGAGTGAAGACATGAAGAGATCATTGAAAGTATATTGCTTATATTTTAAGAGAAAAGGACATGCTACATCATGAAGGGCTACATAGTGAAGCACCGGGTTTGGTCGATAAGGAGAAGAAATGAAGGGACAGCATAGTCCACAGCCTCTATTACCATAGCAGTGGGAAACTGTTAGGTGGGGATGTCCCCTATTGGGGACAAGCAAAAGACAGGTGTTGGGTTTTGTACTTGGGAGGACTGTAACATGACTTCTACACATGGACAGCAAAGGAGACGTAAACAGCTTAGGCCATTAGCTTGACCCTGTAATCAAAGGATAAGAAATTATCAATTATAATACAACACAATGAACACCATTCAGGAGATGGTTACACTAAAAGGCCAGACTTCACCACTATGCAATATATCCGTGTAATAAAACTGCACTGTATCCCTTGCATTCATATACATTTTTTAAAAGACTCTTTTGAAGTTGGTTATAACAGAATGGCCAAGGAAAAACAATTTAAATAGTACATATTAATAATCTAATATGTCAAGAGCCCTGAGAGTAGGGCAGTTCCAGGGTTGGTGCAATGGCTCTGCAATACCACAAAGCTCAAGGTGTCTGTGTCTTACTACTCTGTCATTCACAACGAGCCTCAGCATGTTGGTTTCTTACCTTCAAACTCACAAAATTACGGCCACATCACTAGGGCTCATATCCTTGTAAGCTTTGCCTCATGTACTTTTTTTTCCATTGGATAACTTTATTGCCTGAAATATATAAAAATCAGGTTTTCATACTAAGGGAAAAGGTATAAATTGTTGCTGGATAGGCAACCAATAGCACCTGCTGTAACTGATGTACCTGGGACTGTATCCCTTTAGCCAGGTAGTTTTCATAGCCTAGGAGTCTAGAAGAGCTTATTTTTGTAGACAAGGAATAAAGACTGTGAAAAGTATGCCTTTTGTGTAGTTATGATAATTAAGGCCACAGAGATCTATTTAAAACCGTATCATAACTCCTACCCCAAAAATGGTACAGAATGTGTGAAATTAAAACTCTAGTAAAATCTTGACTTTTTTTTTTTTTTGCTGGATCTATATGACAATAGATTTAATTAACTAGGTTGATTCATTGAAAGCAACAACTGGTAAATTTGGTGTCAAAAAAAAAAAAGAAAGAATTTGTTGGAATGATACTTTTAGTTTTGACCAATTCTTATGATATCAAATAGGGGGTCATTCTGAGTACCAAAAGGATGCCATAAGCAAGTTATATCACTATAGTGGGTTTTTTAAATAAGGTCCTGTCTATAATTAACTTGGAAACCTACTATAAGTTTTATGTAGGCTTAGCCATTTTCCCATAGCTTGTAAGATTTTGTTTATCTTTCCACAAAGTCCCAAACAGCAATTTGTATAATTTAAATATTTATAATCCATCTAGAAAGATTAACTTTTTAGTAGGAATGATTCCCTTATTGTCAGGATTTAATGGGGTATATTAAAGAAGAATGCAGATTTATAAGAACATCAACAACTCTTTCTCTCAAACTTGCATAGAAAAGAAATTCAGATTTAATTAAATAAAGCGAATTTTAAATCAACTTCAAAGAAATAAAACAGTCACTCAGCTCCGCAGAAGGGAGAGATGTCTTCCCCCTCAAAAAGTCTACATTTAAATGTAAAACCACATAGCTTTTCAACTCCTGAGAGCTATTCAAAAATACTGTGTATCATTAGGAAAATTGAGCCCTATACTATGTTTAAAAAGTTTATATGCCAAAATTTGCAAAAGGAATAAAGTTAAAACCTCAGTTTTAATATCTATCCATTGTTTTAACATAGTTGCTGTGTTATGGCTCAAATATTTCAAAAGCTATTAAACAATTGGTATAGAATGCAATATGTCTGCTATGTAAACTGTCTATTAATAAATGGCCAGTGGAAGAAAACTGAAGACTATTAATTTTAAGAACAATGAAAAGGAATGTGCTTGTTTTATACTGTGATGGGTTTGTATCACATATTTAGAGTGTATCAGCCAGAGTCCAGTTACAAAAACAGAAACCACAGAAGGCATTTAAAAAAAAAAAGAATTTAAAGTAGGGAATTGATTAAACAGGTTTTAGAAGACTTAAAATGTACAAACACAAAGATAATAACTAGAAAACAGCTACCACTACCTCGGATTAGAGGAGAAAGTAGATGTATTTAGGGTTATCAGAATCTAGTACTTCAAAGAAAGATCTCCACAGTCCTGGGGCTCAGACGTATGAGGAGGGGACACCACCCATTTGTGTGGGTGCCTCAGGAGCTCAAGGAAGGAGCTTGTGGAACTAGAGATTCTCTTTCCCTCTATTTCCTTCTAATCTTCTACCTTTCTGGCCCCCTGCCCTTTCTTTCCTCCTCTCCTTCCTTGTCGTATTCATTAAATTCAATAAAACATGCTGGAAAAGTAATACCAATCTAAATATCTTTAGAATGCTATATACATTTTTTAAATCAAGCTTATTTAATTCATTAAAACTTCTATCTATGAGACATCCAGCATGGAATCATCTTAAGGAATTATCACCCACCTCCAGTTATAGTAAACTGAGCTCCTGATCTTTTCCCTTCTAGTTTATATTCTCTCTTCTCTCCCACACACACAGCCCCTCCCCAACAATTGTGTTTCTCATCTCAGTAAATGTTAATTATGTTTTTCCCATTGCTCAAACCAAGAAACTTGGAGTTGCTTTTGACACCTTTTTCTTTCATACTCTAGATCAAATCATTCTAGATATCCTACTGCCTCCAACTTCAAAACATATCCAGAATCAGTACAATTCTCACCTCCCCCATTGCTACATCAAAGTCACCATCACCTTTCTTTTGGATTATTGTAGTAGTTAAGTGACTTCCCTACTTTTATCCTTGCCCTGTTACAGCACAGTGATCCCTTTAAAACTATGGTTCCCAACCCCCCACCGTGGACCAGTACTGGTCTGCGGACTTTGAGGACCAGGCTGCACAACAGGAGGTGAGCAGTGAGCAAGCCAGCCAGGGAAGAAGCTTCATCTGTACTTAAAGCCACTCCCCATCACTCGCATTACCGGATAAACTCCACCTCCTGTCATCCTGTCAGATCAGCAGAAGTATTAGATTCTACTGTAAACTGCTAAATATCTGTAACTGCACACATGAGGGATCTAGGTTGCACACTCCTTATGAGAATCTAATGCCTGAGGATCTGAGGTGGAGGTGAGGCAGTGATGCTAGTGCTGGGGAGCACCTGTACATAGAGATTATCATTAGCACAGAGGTTTGACTGCACAATAAATGTAATATGCTTGAATCGTCCCCAAATTTCCCCTCGCCCCCATTCGTGGAAAAATTATCTTCCATGAAACTGGTCCCTGATGCCAAAAGTATTGGGGATGGTTGCTTTAAAATGTAGAACCGATGACATCTCTCCTCTGTTCAAAACCTGTCACTGGCTCCCCTTTCACTCATTGTGAAAGGCAAGTTTCATGATACCTATGACCATGTACTGTCTGGCTCCTCTGTGCCTTCCTGATCTCATCTTCCATTTTCCTCGCTCCCTTTGATCCAGCCACATTGGAATTTTTTTTGTTATTTTTAAACATATCTTGCATGCTTCCACCTTGACTATGGGACTTTACATTTGCACCCTTGTGCTGAAAGAATCTTCTCCTAAATATCTGCATGCCTCACTCCTGAGTTCCCTTCAGTGTCTGTTCAAATGTTACCTCCTCATTGAGACCTTGCCTGATCACACAATTAAAAATGCTCTGCCTGTACTTACAATCACCCTTCTCTCCTAACCACCCCAGAAGTACTTATCACTGATGAAAATACTATCTATGCTACATTTTAATTATATTTATATTCTGGCTCCACTCACTAAAATGTGAACTCTGTGATGGTGCGAATTTTTGACAGATTTTTTTTTCTTACAGTGCTGTGAAAAGTTTCTGAAGAATGTCTGGTACATAATTAGTGTGAAATCAATAATTATTGAATTAATCAATCAGTGAATAATTAAGAAGATGGCAACAGGTACGCCTGTAGTGCTATTTTCGTCTCAAATACAAAGTCATATAATTTTTGTTCAACCATTAAATTACATCTTGACCTTTTTGCCCAAACCCCATCAGTTATTGTTGTTGTTTTATAAGATCAATGTTAGTTCCAATGCACCTTCGTATTTACCTTTTTAAAAAAATTGTATGCCTATAGTATATATGTATTTTACTCAATAGTCATTCTTTTATCTCAGATCTTCCCTTCTGGGATCAGTTTCCTTCTTTTTGAAGTATATTCTTTCAACATTCCTCTAGTGATGTCTATTAGTTTAGTAAAACCTGAAAATACGGTTTTTTTACCCTCATTCTTCACTTAGCTTAGCTGGTTATAAAACTGGAAGTTACTTATATTCTTTTAGAATTTTGAAAATATAATTTCAGTGTGTTCTGGCTTCTGTCACTGTGTCTTTCATTGAGAAGTTCTTAAACAGTCTAATTGCCACCCCTCATTGGTAATCTGAGGTTTCACTCAGGTTGCTTTTGAGATTTTCTCTTTGTGAATCCTTGTAACTCATGAAGTCGAGGATACATCAGAAAATTTTTAACTGTTAATCTCTTTGCATGTTTTTTCTCTCCCATCCTCTATTTTCTTCTTTGGGAACTCCTATTAAATATATATTTTATCTTCTCCATCTCCATGTTCTATATTTTTGAATACATATTTTAGATTCTTTTTATCTCTTCATGTTACTACCCTGAATTATGGGTAATTTCTTCAGGTCTATTTTTTAATTTTTATTTATTTTTTTATTTTCGAATATTAGGAGGGTAAAAACGTTTTGGTTACATGATTTGCTTTTGCGCAGTTTGAGTCAAAGTTATAAGTGTGGCCATCACTAAGACAGAGTGCGTTGTACCCAGTAGGTGCATATCGACCCATCCCCCCCACCTGCTTGGTTTCCATTCAGTTTTACTACTGTATGTGCACATGGGCGTTGATTGATTCAGTTGTGTCTCATCTGCTGTTTAACCCATCCGTTGTATTTTTAATTTAATTTTTTTATAATTTCTAGTATTTTTTTAAAATATGACTTTCTTTTTAAATACTACCTTCTCCTTTTCTCATGTTTTGTATTCTCTCTTTTATTTCTTAAATTACTTTTAAACACGGGTGAACTGTAGTGAGAATTAGTTAATTTTATTATGTGAGATTGCTGGAGATCCAATTAGCTATTACTTCATCTCATTTAGGTAGAATTATCTATTACATAAAGTGGGTGTGAAATCCTCATAGAATTTTTCAGATGTGTTTAAAGAAACACTGTCATAAAATAGAAAATATTGGTTTCCCCTTCTCTGAAAACCAAAGGATAGAGATAATATGTGTACTACAGAAGGAAAAGAGAAAATATGTATGAATTGAATGTTTTCCTTTTTAAAATATAACAGATTATGTTTTGGTTTGCATTTAAGTGCATTTTACTTCTTAAACTTCCTTCAAACGGGTTCCCTTTGTTTTCCTGTTTTGGTAGTTTAAGTGTACAAATTATTTTTAATGAATTCTATATACTGTGAGCCAAATAACTAAAATTACAACAGTTGAAAATAGCTAGCTACACAAAATTGAAACATTTTAAGAATCTCAAATGCTATAGCAGGAAAGAGCAATTGATGTGTTTCACTTTACAAGTCTGCTAAGCTTAAAGGATGACACTGAAATTGCCCCCTAATAGGATTCCATTTGTAAAACATTGCAGTTTATAGAACAGTTGATTATATTAATTATCATGCTTTCTGAAGCTGGAAAGATAATATATGCTGTTAATTAAATAATAGAATATATTATACAATTCCATAGGTATGAATTATCAGAAAATGTACCACACAGCTGTAGGTACTTTGCACATTATGACACAGAGAGGTTCAATAGCTGTCACTATTCTGAAATTGCAGATTTTTTATTAAAATTATTTCTGATGTATCTAAAGCCCCATTCAGAAACAGTTCTGACGGATCCAGTGATCAAGTAGAGTTAATTCTTTTACCATGTTTCCAAATGTTCAGAAAAATCTTAATAATGATACCATATTCCCCATTTTAGTTTCATTACCTGGAGTATTACACATCTTATATTTAATTTCAACATAACCCTCAATGTCATCAATTTTCAACATCAAAAATGCAAACATGAAGAATGAAACACTTACATTACCAACGTGAAATCATTTTGCTGACTGAACTTAACTACTATCTTCTCTATATTAGCAACATGAAGCCTAAAATATTATAATGTATTTCGCTCTACTCAAAGAGGAACAGGAAGAAAGAGAAGCCAACAATGTCAAAAACTAAAATCAGGTATCTGACCTAAAATGAACTAGGTCAGAGACTTTATAATCAAACAGGGTAGAAGAAGGGAGCTCCCAGCCTATCAGCTGCTCTCGCCTGCAGTCTTCCTTCATGCTGAGCTGGGGGACTGTGTGAGAAGCAGCATATCATGACTCAAGTATCACAGATTTACTGTTCTTACAAAAAGTTCTTTTAAATAAATGGCTGTTTTTTTTCTAAAATAATTTTCACCAGCCATGGTTAAAAATAGGGTGCTGTTTCCCTGGAGAACAGGTCCATGGAACTCCTCCTGTCGCCATTCCAGAAGTGCAATTCCCATATCCACCTTTTACTATTTGCTCCATATGTGCCATGATCAATTCCATAGATTTACAATGACACACTGACGGACTACCCACCTCACCACATTATTGAATCAGGCTCATGCCAACTTCCCAGGTTCCCAAGTCTTGTAGACATGTCTGCTTTTACAAAAACCTAGAATTTCTTGGAGCATAAATGTTGTATTGGAGCAGTTCGGGAAGAATCCACTCTGACAAGGCATTTTCTTTATTTTTTTAATAAAACAATTACATAAACGAAGTACTGAAAAAAATATCCTGCAGAGTGACAGTCTTTAACTGCAACCCACATCTGTCTAAACCTGTCTGACAGGCATAGACTGTGACATACACGTGAGTGGCAGTCTTTCTCATGCAAAGAAATAGATTAGCCTGATGACAACAGCCATATTCTCCAAAGAAGGTATTTCATTCCTTCTCCCAGATTTAACAATAATGTGTAAATTTACCATGCTGGAATTTTACAAATGCTGGGTTGTGGTGATTTATTTTATAGAGGCAGAGTGTGCTTCCTTGGAGTGTGTTTTCATAGACTGTGTTTCCTTGACTGGTTGCTTCTTAAACCAGTGCCATGCATCATTTTGATGAACCAATGAAGTTAAAAATAGAGTGTTGCACCCTCTGCTTGCTGCAAATATAACAGATCTTGTTATTTGTATTGGTGAAAAGTAAATCCACTGAATTCTAAATCCAATCTCTGGAGCTAAAAATAACTCAAAGTGCATTTCTGCTCAAATAGGCAATTAAAATTGGCACAAAAACAAAGGCATCTATTTCAGACAATGCATTAACTCTAACAATCCTGAAAGAGAATACATTCTCACACATGAAAGCTTATACTTCTCATCTTCTCTCCAGCATGAGAAGATGGCATTCTCAAACTTATAGTGTTTACACTATAAGCATTAGGATTCTGTGTACTATTATGTCAGTCAAGGCCTGCAGAAATTTAGGCTTTTGATGAGAGAGTCAGAATGTAACCCAATATAAATTGATTTCATTAAATAAAAAAGATTTCATTTCAATAAGTTGATTTCATTGATTTCAAGGGGGGAAAAATCCCTTTATAAATTGGTTTAGCATACTCATAGATAGCACAACAGTTTTTTTGTTTGTTTGTTTTGGGTTTTTAGAGTTCCAGTTATCCTGGTAAATAACAAAACAGAATTGTTGGGAGGCAGGAGGACTCCCAACTCAAACTGGTTCTAACATGTGTTTCTCTATGTTAAATCATATTCTTATAAACTGTAAGGATCTCTGGGTAAGAACATTTCAGCGGCAGTCAATTCATATAATCCATATTGATAGAGAATCTTCATATATGCTACTAGAAAGGAGGTTATTTTCATAGTTAAAACAAATTTATATTATAGATCTAATGAGAAATCTAAGCCCTCCAGAGGAAGTTTGAAAAGGAAAAAGGACCTTTCTTTTCTTTTAAAAAATAAAACATTTATTTCACTTCCTTATTTAGACTGATGGGCAATTCTTTGGTATAGTCCAAACTCATACAACTCATTCAGCAGGATCTTTAAAAAGTGTAAATTATCCTCTCTCTGCATCTTTATGTGGAAGAACTTGAAAACGTAACCAATACAGGCTGTTGAAAATGCCCCTTTGTCCATTTGATATAGAAGGGCAATGGCTGAATTCCTTTGGTCAACAATATAAATCTTAGCTTTTATTATCAGACACAAAAACTGTACCAAAAGCCCAAATATAAGAGTTCACCCTCTGGATGTTTCCTTTACAACTAGAAGAAAAAAGTTATATTAGGACAACCTCTGACTTTTTAGAGAACTGAGGAATAAAAGGGCTCATTCGGACTATCTTTATGAAAACCTCTTTCAAAAAAGTATGTGAAAGAAACTTTCCAAGCAGTAACTAAAGATCTTAGGAACTGAGTTAATTAAAGGGAATAAATCTAGGACTAGGCTCAGGGGTGATTCATCCAGGGCCATCTTTTGGCAAAATATTGAAGTGGGTATCTTCTTTTCTTTTTTTTTTAGTAGGAATGCAGCTTAGTATCAATGGAAGAGCATTGGCATTTGTTATGGACTGAATCGTTTCCCTCTCTAAAATTCATATGTTGAATGAAGCCCTCACCCTCTATATGATGGCATTTGGAGATTGAGCCTTTGGGACAATTAGGTCATGAGGGTGGAGCTCTCATGAGGTCTTTTATAAGAAAAGACACAAGAAATATCTCTTTTTTTCCTTCTTCATCATTGAAGACAAAGCAAGAAGAGGGTTAGGCAGGAAGAGAGCCCTTACCAGGAACCAAATCAGCAAGTACCTTGATCTTAGACTTTCCAACCTCCAAAATTAAGAGAAATAAATGTATGTTGCTTAAGCCCTCCAGTTTATGGTATTTTGTTACAGTAGCCAAGAGACTAATACAGTTTTAGACCCAGAAACATTTTAACTCTAATTCTAGTCAGGCTTCTTACTAGATGCACGATCTCGAGCAAGTTTCTTCACTTCTCTGAACCTTAATTTCTTCATTGTTGAAATGAGATAACACGTTCTTTAACGTTGAAATGAGAGCACACGTGCAAAGTACTTAACAAAGTACTTGTTACATACTAGTTGACCAGAACTTACTAATTTTCTTCCCTTGCCTTGGCATTTTCAACTCCTCTTTTTATAGCTCCATTCGAAAGACCTCACTTCTTCTATCTTCATTCTTTCTATCTTATTCAGGATATGGCATCATCAATTACTGATGAGATCATAGGTATTAGAATTTTGTGTTACATGTTGCAAATGATATATTTACTTTTGACTAGCAGCCTCTGAAACAATGGCTAAAACATAAAGCAATGATGAACAGAACATTTTAGAAAATGGGTCAGTGTTGCACTCCCAAGTTCACTGCAGTATTATTCACAATATACAAGATATGGAATCAACTTAAGTGTCCACCGATGGATAAACAGATAAAGAATATGCAGTATATACATACATAATGGAATTCTATTCCACCTTTAAAAAAGGAAATTCTGTCATTTTTCATAACATGGATGAACCTGGAAGACATTATATTAAATAACATAAGCCAGGAAAAGTAAGACAAATACTCCATGATTTCACTCATCTGTAGAATGTAAAAAAGATGGGAACTCATAGAAACAGGGAGTAAAATGGCGGTGACCAGAGGTTGGAGGGTGAGGGAATTAGGGAAATGTTGGTTAAAGGACACAAATTTTCGGTTAGACAGGAGGAAGATGTTTAAGAGATATACTGCATGTCACGGTGACTACAGTTAATAACAATATATTGCATATTTAAAAATCACTGAGAGATTTTAAGTGTTCTCACTACAAAAAAAATGATAAATGTGTGAGGGATTACATATGTTAAATAGCTTGATTTTAGCCATTTCACAAGGTATATGTATTTCAAAACACCATGGTTTGTACCATAAATATATATAATTTTTACTTGTCAATTAAAAAACATTTTTAAATGGGTCAGTGTTAAAATATTTTGCAAGTAGTTGGACTTTTGAGCATCTCATAGGTATTACTATGTGGATGATGGCAAGTATACCAAGGAAAGCCACGGAGTCCAAAACATATACGTAAAAGTCATTTGGATCATTGCTGTTTATAACCTGAGTTGGATATAAAAATGAACAAACTTAGATGAATATATGCATGTGTGTGTATAGAGACACACACGTATCATTTCTTAAACATGAAACAAAAGTTCTTGCTTTACAAAATACAACTGGACACTATTGTGTTCTACAAGGCTGTATATGATCTGAGCATGACAACTTCTCTGCCTCCTCTTGCATGCTCTGCCCCTCATTTACTGTATTCTAGTTACTGGCCTTCTGATTGTCCTGTAAGCACACCAAACTCATTCACTTTCACGGCCTCAGCACTTGATTTTTTCCCCATGGCTTTTCTTGGCAGCCACATTTTTGTCATTGAAGTTTCTGCTTTTACCTTCCTTCATGCATTCAACACATATTCACAAGGCACCCATCATGTGCCAGAAATGATCATAAATCCCTGAGTTTATGGAGCTCACTTCCTAGTGGGGGAGACAGATAATAAACAATAATCATATGGTACAAGTAAACTCTACAGTATGCCCAATGATAAGTGCTATGGAAGAGGGAGCACGGGAAGGCAGTCAGAAGTGGAGGGTTGTAATTTTGATCGTGGAAAAGGCAACAGGTAAGCAAAGATTTGAAGTTGAGCAGAGGTGAAGCAATAGCCATTCAGATATCTGAAGGAAGAACATTTTAGGCAGGGGTAACAGCCAGTGCAGAGTCCTGAGGCTGGAGGGTAGTGAGAGAAGACAATAAAATAGAGGATGAGGAAGAACGGGAAGCCAGAGAAGAATCTGGGAGACATGACGATTCCTAGAAGGGCTTAGAACAGATGATTAATGTGATTTGATCCAGTATTTTAAAGAATCAACCTGGCTGTTGTGATGAGAATAAGCCACAGATCAGGGTTTCTTAACCTTGGCACTGTTGAAATTTTGGATAATTCTTTATTGGAGGCTGTTCTGTGCAATGTAGAATGTTTAGCAGCATCCCTGACCTCTACTTGCCAGATATAAGAAGCAACCTTCCCCCTCCACAGTTGTGGCAACCAAAAGGGTCTCCAGATGTTACCAGTGTCTTTCAGGGGCAAAATCATCCCTAGTTGAGAATCACTGCTGTAGGAGAAAAGGGTAGAGGCCCAAACATCACCTCCACAAACAATTTAAAAAAAAAAATCCTCCTTGACTCTCAGTATCAAGCAGCAACCACCAGCCCCAGTCACCCTCCACCACATTACACTGTTCAGTTTTTCCACAGCTTCTAAGGTCTGAATGTTGGCATTCCACCAAATTCATATACTGAAAACCTAATCACTAAGGTGATGGAATTAGGAGGTGGAGCCTTTGTTAGGTGATCAGGTCATCAGCACGAAGCCCTCATGAGTGGAATTAGTGGTCTTACGAAGGCTTATGAATACTTAGCTGTCTTGCCCCTTCTACCATGTGACCACACAGAAGGCCTCATCTATGAACCAGGAAGCAGCCCTCACCACATGGAATCTGCTGGCACCTTGATCTTGGACTTCCCGGGCTCCAGAACTGTGAGAAATAAATTTCTATTGTTCATAAGCTACTCAATCTATGGTATTTTGTTATAGCATCCTAAATAAAGACAACAAGATATATCACACTCTAAGAAATTGTCCTGACCATTTATTGATATATGTGCTTATGGATTGTCTCTCCCTGACCAATGGTTTGATGTGAGCTCCACAAGAGTTAGGAGCTCATCTGCACTGCTCACTGCTTTGTTACCCAATGCCTTGAAAGGGTCTTTACCAAGAATCACTGCTGAAATATCTTAAGATTTTATATTACTTTCCCATTGACTGTGCAAACCATGTACATAGATTTTTTTAATAAATGTGAAGGCAATGATTCCGCAGTGGCAATGGAAAGAGATTTTGTTTAAAGGGCTCATAAAATAGTATAAAACAACCTTGGGGCAAACCTTACTGCCTGGAGTGGGGCACAGGGGAGAAAGACAGCAAAGTTCTGCATTGGATGTCTCCTTGACCACTCTGGCCCACATTTTCACTTTCGACTTAATGGTTATTTTTTTGTTGATTTGTGTTCTATTATATGAGGAGTCTCTTTGGGAAGCTAGGTAATATTCAATTGCTGAGTAACATTTCACTTCTATTGAGTGTTTACAATTTTTGTGTTTACCTTATCATAGATCAAGGCTAAAGTTGGGTGTATCTGGGTTCATAAAAGTAAGGCTGGGGACAGGATGCTTGCAGTGCAAAAATCCATGTAAAAGAAACATTCAAATGCTTATTTTCCATAGTGCCATGCCTCAGTATGCCAGGGTGCACCAAGGCAAGACCCTTGAACACTGTATTACAGATTCTATACATAACTTCAAGCTTCACAATATGATTGTGGTAACAAAGAAGCCTCAATCATTGGTAACAGACTAGGAACATTTGGTTTTACTGCCAATCTCTTTTCACCATAATGGTAAGACATTAGGAGATGAATGGATCCATTTATTATAATAATATATTAATCCTACATATGTCCACTGAGAACATTCTTGTTCCAGGCATTAAGTAAAGCAATGGGCAAAACTGAAGGTCTTGTGTATTTACAGTCTAGTCAGGGAGCTATGAATTAATTATATAATTAAACATTCTGATAAGTGCCATTAAGGGAAAGTAGGATGTTATAAAATTTATCCTGTGAAGGCTAAACCTAATCTCAGTGAATAAGGGAAGACTTCCCTGAGGAAATTACATTTGAAGGAAATCTATCAGCTTTGCAGGAGCTAAAAGGTAAAGGATGGAGTTTCCAGAAGGAAGGAAGATCATGTGTACTAACAGTCCTGGGCCAAAACACTGAGAGAACTTTTTACGTTCTCTATAAATAAAAACTTTTTTAGAGGTTGTTACATGATCTTGATCGGTTCACCAAATGGATCACATTTTAAAAGGAAGTATGTGGACAAATGAGCCTTAAACTGTCAGTTCAACCTTTATTAGGAACCTATTAAGTATTAACAGGATCCCTGGAACAAGGAGACATTCAGTAAACATTTGCTGGATAAACGCATTAATGAATGGAGCCTTTCATCTTCCAATCTGTTGTGATTATTGTGAAAAGAGATTGGTAGTAAAATTCAAGATTCTTATTCCTGGTCTGTTATTAATAATTGAGGACTCTCTGGAATCATTCGGATTACGCTGAGAAACTTTAATTCAAGCACAGAAAGTCTGCAACACAGTGATGCTTTTCCTGAGGGTCTCACCTCTTATGCATGGTTGTTACATTTTAAGGTACTGCCCTGTGGATAGTGAATCTTCCAATTTTCTTATATGGATTTTTGCACCACCAGCATCTTGCCTCCAGCCTTACTGTTCAGAACCAATACCCTAAGTTTAGACTTGATCTATGAAAAGTGAACACAAAACTTGCAAACCATCTCAATATAGAATGGAATGTGAAATGTTACCCAACAATAGAATGAGGATGAGAACTGTGTTTTTGGAGGTAAACCTAGCAACAATATTAAAAACATTGATTTGATGGGGGTTGGTCAGGCTTGAGGCTCTGACTGGTGGGGGGAGGGGGGCAAGGGCAATGTAGGTAACCTTAAAAATCTATATTAAAAAAAAAACACATAGATTTGAATTAGGGAGGAACAGGGGGTGGAGAGCAGAAAAAAATGGTTAGAGCCCAGTAGAATAAAACCATAAAGACATAAGGGAAACCTGAACCTGAGAAAGGCAGCCAAAATGGAGGGGGAAAGATAAATTTGAGCAAAACCACAGACCTAGAATCAATGTGACAAATAATTTATTGACTATCAAGCTGGAGGGAGATAAGGAAAAGTCCATTTTAATCACATCAATTTGCTCTTTCTGAGGTTAATAAAACAGGGCAGATTTTAAAAATCTGCTTCTCACCCCTCCTCACCACATCCTAAATCCTCCCTTCACAAAAGTGGAAGGATTATGGAGAAGAAGATGCCTGGTTGTTCTCTTCTATCAAATTAATCTTCATCCCCCATATGCCAATTGTTACACAGCCTGTTCTAAATTTTGATCTGGCACATTATTGATGAGCTCTTAAAAAGAGATTAGAACAACGATCTCCTACTCTCTTTCTGGGGGAAAAAAAAAACAACTTCATGCAAAAAAGAACTGGCAATTTGACTAACGTGAACCACCCAACAAGTCAGTAAATGATTAGCAGACTTTTTGCCACAGCTAAGGTTAGTTTATTGGATAACTATCTCTGTGGACCTAGTGTGTATAAAGCACTGTGCTAGACAATTAATTTACTTAACATTTGATTAGATTTATATTAGCATCCATGACTAGCACCTTCAGGTTGCAAAAAATAAAGAATTTGCCTTCAGCTCATCTTTGTTCTAAAGGTGTCTCTTACTAATTCAAACTGGGCAGTTCTAAATCCCTTTCAGGACAGAATTTTATAGTCCAGCACATCTGTCTTTGGGAACCCATTGAGACATTTTCATTTCTCAAGAATGTTATTTTTCCATTCTTAGTAATTGCTTATTAGAGTAGTTGTTTTTTTTAAAAAAATAGAATTCTCTGTGCCTGAATTTGAACATTTTCATTAGAATTGAAGTTCTGTATTGCAAACATAATGAGTTGCATAAGTAATGCTGACTTTGAAGTACACATGCTGAAATCCAGCCTACTGTCATATACCATATCTGATCATTGACAAGCACGATCAGTCAAACTGTAAGGAAAAAAAGATCACGTTCATATACATAACCTTGGCTGAGTTCACAAAAGTAAATAGCAACTCACTTAAAAATTAATTTTCTAGATTCAGTGAGGCATTTTTAATCATTTTATTTTTAAATAATTGGTGACTCACTTTTAAATCTTCAAATAACTATTTTCTTATGGCAGAAGCAATAAATGTTTACAGTAGGAAAATTTGAAATAAGAACAGATAAGAAGAAGAAACAGGAGAAGGAGGAGAAGAAACGTGCATTCATTATCACATTACCCAAAGGGAGTTACTATTAATATCTTGTCTTGTGTCCTTCCAAATCTTTTTCTATGTATCTGTAATTTTTTTCAACTAAAATGTAATCATACTGTATATGCTGCTTTGTAACCTGCTTATTTTTCTGGATAAAATACTAGCATATCAGTAAATATTCTTCTACAATATACTTTTTATTAATTAACTATTATTTAGAAACAATATACACACTATTTATGGCATCCTCAAATGGTCAGTTACATTGTTTCTAATATGTAATATATGTTATAATAGATTTGTACACATATATCTGTACACGTATATTTTCAATTTGCTTAAATGTTTTCTTAATACAGCACATGGTCACTTGTCCATTTCTTGAGGAGCATAACTTGTTTCCAACTGTCATTCTCTGCATCTCTGTGGCTGACTGTTTTTCTCCAGAACTGTGGAAGCCACTCAGCCCACGATCACAGAAAGCTGGGAGTCCAGGGAATTAATGCACCCAAGAGCAGTTCTTAACCAATGACACTCGAGAATTGGCGTACAAATGCCCCAATTCCTTCTTCCCTTAGGTTGGATCATTCTAAGGCACAAATTTGTACTACTTTCAAGAGTTTCCTCATGGGATCAGGCCCCAGCCCCAACAGCCTACTGTGGTTAATGCATCTCTTATTAGCTGTCTTCTCCTTCCTATTTCACGTCCCCATTTCTCTCCTGGTGGTCTCTGCATCTCCCAAATAAATGACTTCCATGTGACTTTTTAACTCTAAGATTGCTCCTGGAGGAAACCAAACTAAGATACTAAAATGGCTATGCAGAAATGAAATTACTCAATTAAAAATATAATATTAATACATTTTAAGATTTTTGATATTCATTACTAAGTTATCCTCTTTAAATGCCTATATTCCACCATTTACATGCTTTTCATAACTGTCTTATCCAAAAAGTATATATATCATTTTAAATGCCAATTTTGATAAGTAAAAAGAGAATTAAGTACATTTATTTTACTATTAATGAGATGGTTCATCTTTTCCTAGACTATGTTCATTTATATTGCTTCCTTTTGACTTGACTGTTTATATTCTTGGCCCATCTTTTAATTGGAAAATGTACATTTTATCTTATTTGCAAGATAAAGGAACTCTTTTAATATTAAGTGTATTAACTCTTTCTAACTAACATTTTAAAATTAAATGTGAGGCTAGTGAGGATTCTTTGCCCTCAGATAGCATCTACTTCCCAACCAGCTAAAATGCTCATTCTTCATGTGGGCTGTGCCTTGCATATTGTAGGAAATATCCATGTCTTTAATGGCAAACCTCTATTTATAAATGGTTTGTGGGGAAAAAATAATTTCCAGACCAGTTTAGTTCTATTGTTAGTGTGGTAGTCAGCATACTTGCTAAATACTGAATTACCTATGTTTAAAAGAAACTAGGACCCTGTGGGTTCTCTTGCTAGCAACACCATTGATGTATTTATTATCTGATTCTAAATTATATAATCTCTCTGCATTCATACTGTCTCATCTAAGATACAGGAATTTATGCCATCTTGCATAGAAGAGGAGTAAAAACTGGCATTACCCTGACCCCAAGCTTTTCAGATACAGTTGCTATCCAAATATAAGGAGCCACTGTTATTGTACCAAGTTTCAGATACCAATAGGCATTTCTAGGAATAAATTAGCCTTTTATTCTTCCTAACAATTCAGCCATTTTGACCACGTTTGTAATCTCATCCTTAACCCTAATTAAGGCAAATCAGACTTTATGGCTTTTTAAAAGCACTTCAACCAATGTATCACTATTATCTCTAGGAACTTTAAAATGCTTCTAAAACACAAATGGCATTCTGTGCAACACCGTGGGAGCTGTGCTAATTTCATCACTTACAGAATCGGCCTGCTTTGGACTTGATATCTCTGCATCAATGACTCTGATTGGCCAGGACTACTGTTTGAACCATTTATTGTATTATTTCTAATCAACTTTTCTCTTTTACTGTCACAATAATTTCCAAATCTTGGCTGACTGCCTCTCCACTCAGGGCCAACATCTTTCATCATAAAACATGCAAAATGATTAAGCCTCAACAATTGGCAACACAGAAAAGTGAAAGGGCTTGTAGATTCATCCTAACCATACAGTTCCCCTTAACTCTTCCCCAAGAGGGGCCTTTTGTGCCTTACCAGGAACTTAGCTTGTCTTTAGCATCCCTTTAAGGCTAAGAAGGACAGGAGCACAATTTTCAGAGATGCCTGGGAATACGCACAAATCCTTTCACTCATGGGCAATTTCCAACCTTAATGTAAGTTCAAGTAGGTCAGAAGGTGAAGTTTCTGTCCCATTTTTCACCCTGTTGACTAACCAATAACGTAAATATAGCTAATGACAATATTATCTCATGATCTTAAGAGATTGTGCTAGACACTTTTCAAGTGCCATCCCCATTTAATCCTCAGAATCATATGAGATATATACTACTATTGACTCCATTTTACAGGTAAGTGAACTGAGGCATGGAGCTGTTCTGTAACTCACTGAAGACCAGATAGACATCAAGCTATCTGGATTTGTACACAGGAAGTCTAAATATAGTTTGTGCTCCTAAACACTATGTTAAATATAGAACGGGCAAAATTAAAAGGTAGATAAGATATTGGAAAACAATCTTTTTAATATATATAATGTAGAATTATCAGCCTTATTATATAAGGAATTAGAAAGAATAAGAAGGGGCATTTTAAGACAAAATTATAAAATTTAATAAGCACATTAAATTTTTCTACCCAAATAAGTATGTGTGTTTGTGTTACCTAGCATATTGACAAAAAATTTTTGAAACTAAATATAGTGTTGGCCAATATGTAAGAAAACTTTCCACACTCATAAATCATGAGAATACAAAGTATTCCCCACTTTTTAAAGAAATTTGGCCTGTAAATTGCCTATCCTTTTCCCTAAATTTATAATTAAGATTTTATCCCAAGGAAGTCATTGTGGATGTGTAGTGAGATTTATCTACAGACATGATAATTACAACATTGCTTATAACAGAGAAAAATGAAAAACATTTAAATGCCAAAAATTAGAGGTGGTTAAATAAGAAACACCCAAGTAATGTGATACTACTGATCATTAATAAATAACATGATGAAAGAGCATTAATAGCATAGACATGTTTAACTGGGAAAACTAAACAGTCCCATATAAAAGAATTAAATTGAACTCAACTCCTAATAAAGATTTAGATCTAAGACCTGAGATGGTAAAACTCCTAGAAGAAAACATAAGGAAAAACTTCTCGACATTGACCTTGGCAATGATTTCTAGGATATGACAACAAAAGAACAGAAAACAAAAGCAGACAAGTGGAACTACATCAAACTAAACAGCTTTGCATAGCAAAGAAAACAGTCAACATAGTGAAAAGGCAACTTACAGAATGGGAACAAAACTGCAAACCATATATATCTGATTAGGGATTAATATCCAAAATGTATAAAGAATTCCTATAATTCAATAAAATAGCAAATAGCCCAATTTAAAAATGGGCAAAGGAACTGGTAGACATTTTTCCAAAGAAGATACACAAATGACCAACTGGTATATGAAAAGGTACTCAATGTCACCAACTAGCAGGGAAATACCAACCAAACCCATAAGATATCACTTCATACCTCTTAGGATAGCTATTATCAAAAATAAAAATAAAAAAAAGATAAATGTTGGTGAGGATACAGAGAAAAGGGAATCTTTGTACACTTTTGGTAGGAATGTAAATTGGTATAGACATAATGGAAAACGGTATGGTGGTTTCTCAAAAAATAAAAAATAGAATTACTATATGATCTAGCAATAGCACTTCTGGGTATTTATTCAAAGGAATTGAAAGCAAAATATCAAAGAGATACCTGCATTCCTATGTTCATTACAGCATAATTCACAATAGCCAAGATGTGGAAGGGACCTTAATGTCTGTCAATGGATGAATAAAGAAAAAAAATGTATATATATATATATAAAATGTGAGAGAGATATATAGAGAGATCTCACTCTATATATTTTTATGTTTTATATATATACACACATATAATTCAGCCATAAAAAATAAGGACATCCTTGCATTTGTGACACATGGACGAACTTGGAGGACATTATGCTAAGTGAAGATAAAGAAGGACAAAGGGACAAATACTACATGATACCACATATACCATTAATGTAAAATAGTCAAACTCACAGAAACCGAGAGGAGAATGGTGGTTGCCAGAGGCTGGGAGAGGAGAAAACAGGGAAATGTTAGTCAAAGGATACAAAGTTTTGGTTACACAAAGGAATAGATTTGGAATGCTCCCAACACGAAGAAATTATAAATGTTTGGGGTTATGGATATCCTAATTAGCCTGATTTGATCATTACATGTTGTATGCTTGCATCAAAATATTGCATATACCCCATGTTTATGCGCAATTATGTATTCATATAAATTAATTTTTTTTTAATTTAAAGGAAAAAAGAAGGTGAAGAATCCAAAGCTATAGAATTTAATGCCAGCAAAGGATAGCTTGATAATTTTAGAAAGAAGTTTGGCTTTAAAATGTCAACATAACAGGAGAAGCAGCTTCTGCCAACTAAAGGCAGCAGACGAATTCCCAGACACCATTAAGAAAATCATTGAGGAGAAAGGACATTTGCCTGAAAAGATTTTTAATGCAAATTAAAGTGTCCTAATCTGGGAAAATAATTGCCACAGAGGACATTTATTAATAAGGAAGAGAAGCAAGCACCGGGATTTAAGCCATGAAAGGATAAGCTAACTCTACAGTTTTGTGCACGTACAGTTGGGTCTACAATCAGAACTGCCCTATCTATAAACCTGCTATAAATCTGCTACCCCCCAACCCTTGAAGGGAAAAGATAAACACCAGCTGCCAGTCTTTTTGTCGTACAACAAGAAGGTCTGAACAAGGAGAACGCTTTTTCTGGATTGGTTCCATCGCCATTTTGTCCCTGAAGTCAGAAAGTACCTTGCCGTAAGTGACTGCCTTTTAAAGTCCTTTTGATATTGGACAATGTCCCTGGCCACCCAAAGCCCCACAAGTTCACAGACATTATGCTAAGTGAAGATAAAGATAAAGAAGGACAAAGTGGTCCTTCTTTATCTAAAGGATAAAGAAGTCCAAGTGGTCTGCTGGCCTCTTAACACAATGTCTCTAATTCAGTCTCTGGAGCAGGAGGTCATAGGACCTTGACAGCTCATTACACACAGTGCCCCATGGAAAGGATTGTCGATGCTACGGAAGAGAACCCTGATAGAACATTATGAAAGTCTAGAAGGATTACATCACTGAAGATGCCGTCTTTTTTATAGAAAAAGTTGGGGAAGCCATCAAGCCCAAAACAATGAATTCCTCCTGGAGAAAACTGTGTCCAGGTGTTGTGCATGACTTCACAGGAGTTATGACAGAGCCGATCAAGGAAGTCATGAAAGAGATGTGGATGAGGCAAAAGAGGTGGGGGGTGGGATGTTGTGCTTCAAGATATGAATCCTGGAGAAACTGAAGAGTTAATAGACACCACACCAGAGCTATTAATAGAATACAACCTGATGGAGATGAGTGCTTTAGAACCAGTGCCAGACGATGAGGAAGAGCACTTAGAAGAAGCAGTGCCAGAAAACAAATTGGTATTAGACTATCTGGCAGAAAGGTTCTGGTTATTCAAGACTACTTCTAACTTCTTTTATGACATGGACCCTTTTATGATATGGGCATGGAAGGATTGGCACTTTTATGAAGTGGTGCAAGAAGGATTGGCACTATATAGAAAACATTTTTAGAGAAATGAAAAAAGTAAAAAGTCGGACAGAAATCATGATGTATTTCCATAAAGTTACACCAAGTGTGCTTGCCTCTCCTGCCTTCCCTTCTACATCCTTCACCTCTTATGCCTCGGGCACTCCTGAGACACAAAAACCAGGCCCTCCTCTTCCTCTTCGGTATACACAACCAAGAAAATGGGGATGAATACCTTTAGGATGATCCACTTTTATTTAATACAGTAAATATATTTTCTCTCCCTTATGGTTTTCTTAATAACATTTTCTTTCCTCTAGGTCACTTTATTGTAAGAATAGCATCTATAGTGCATATGACATACAAAATGTGTGTTAATTAACTGTGTTACCAGTAAGGCTTTCGGTCAACAGCAGCCTATTAGCAAATTTGGGAGGAGTCAAAAGTTATACATGTATTTCCGACTGTACAAAGCGTTGGTGACTGCATCTCCATGTTTTCAAGGGTCTACTGTATTTAAATATTTGCTAAGAGCATTAAGTACTCTTATCACAAGATAATAATAAGAAGGCAGGAAGAAACTTTTGGAGGTGATAGATATATTTATGGCATTGATTGTAGTGATAGTTTCACAGGAATATACTCATCTCCAAACTCATTAAATTGTATACATCAAATATATACAGCTTTTTGAATGTCAATTATACTTCAATAACACAGCTTAAGAAAAAAAGAAATGTGCATGATAACATTAAGTTAAAAAGGCTTGCAAAATGCTATGTAGAGTGTAAACTAGTATTTCATATATATGTATCAAAATAGGAGGGGAAGGATATATACCAATATGTTAATTGTAGTTTCAGCTTATAGAACTGTGGGTGCTTTCTTATTTTTATTTCAGTCTTTAATATTAAACATTCTGCAATAGCATTTATTATTTTTATACCTAGAAAATTCTATTAAAACTAATTATAAGTCTCTTTTGCACCAATTCTTAAATTAACCAGTTGCACATCTCTTACAAGAGAAGCAATATGGTATGGTTGTTGTAGAGAGAGAATGGAGCAAGTTATTTATGTCCCAGTTGTCTGTAGGAAGTCGTCCAGCTTTCATTTTGGGGCGGGGCAGCCCTCCATCTGGGGTAGCTAATTAGTGATGATAGCTGCAATCTGTAACTTTGCTGTTTTGCTTAAGTGAGACTCATTTCTTTTCTTTGTAAAGTGTCAGCTTGTTTTAGAAACTACACACTTCAAGGTTATCTTTAAAAAAAAAAACCAAAATTTTGGAATTTAAAGTCTCATTTATCAAGCAGGTAACCAAATAAATAAATTAGAGAAAGAAAGAAAAAGGAGGGAGGGAGGGAAGGAGGGAAGAGAAAAAGAAGGAAGGAAAGGAGGGAGGGAAGGAGGGAATAAATTATACGTAATTTATTTTCTTTTAACCCTTAGACACAAAATTCCTATATGGGAATAAATTTTCAAGAACATCTTGAAGTTGAACCATCTTCATCATACAGGTGGAAAAACTTAAGTCAGAGCGAAGGGAGAAGCCCCTGGTGTTCTGACAAGGTATGGATTCAGGAAAAAAGAAAACAAAGAAGGGGCCACTTAGAGAAGCTTGTTAACACTGGACTTATTTTGCAGTCTTTATTTTCACTCCTGGTAGCCTTGAAAATTTTCAAACAATATAATATGGTTGTTCTAATGACCAAAGTCATCTTTCAATGTTTCATTGTCATCTGTGAAGTCAATATACAAAAAGGCAAAGCCTGCATTGAACTGCTCTCTCTCTCCTGAAATTTGTCCTGAGATGAAATTAATATAGACATCTGAGTGAAACTCAGTGACAACTTGACAGATTTCCAGAAAGTGAAGACTTCAAATGTGAAAAAAATATCAACAGGGAAGACAAAATCCAACTTAAAAGAAAACTGAGACTGAAAATGTCTTTTTGTCATGTGCTGAGGATTAGAAACATGGGAAGAAACCCACCCACAGTTTTCTGTGTACATTTCAGAACTGCTAGGCAACCTATCTCTTGTTGGACAGCTCCAACTTATATGCAGACACACAGTGGAAAAAGCTTAGAATTTGGAGTCCAAAGGATCTATATTGAAATTCCAGCATTTCCAATTGACTCGAGTAGGTGACATTTCTGATCTTCAGCTTCTCTTATGTGTAAACATGAGGACAATAATCCTTATTTTATGAGACAGTTTTAAAGACTAAGGGAGATGACATACATGAGTGCATATCCTAACACATCATAGGTACTGAATAAACATTTCCTTCCTTTTCATCCTCTCCCTATTGGCTTAGCTTCCACCTGAAACCCATCACGCTCTCGACTAAATATCCTCTTCTCCAATTCAAACATCCTGTTTTCAAACATTTTTTTACTCCTCATGTTCTGAAGCCTGGTCATCATCTCAGTTGTTCTCCTACATATACACTGCAATTTTTCAATGCCCATCCTAAAATGTGACAGCCAAAACCATCCTCCATATTCAAACAGGGTCACTCCTGGAAAGGAAAGATTCTCATTATTTGATTTGATTTGATTGATTGACGGAGTCTTGCTCTGTCACCGAGGCTAGAGTGCCGTGGCATCAGCCTAACTCAAAGGAACCTCAAACTCCTGGGCTCAAGTGATCCTTTTGCTTCAGCCTCCTGAGTAGCTGGGACTCCAGATGTGCTCCACCACACCCAGGTAATGTTTTTTCTATTTTTGGTAGAGAGGGGTTCTCGTTCTTGCTCAGGCTGGTCTCAAACTTCCTGAGCTCAAGCAATCCTCCCTCCTTGGCCTCCCAGAGTGCTAGGATTACAGGCATGAGCTGCTTCGCCTGGCCTGATTAATTTTGAATACGATGCTTTTTGATCAGTGGAGCCTCAAATCAAGAAGGGAGTGTCTGTCTGCCTGTCTGAGTCACACTGACTTATTGAGGCCAAAACATCAAAGACTTTTTAATGCATGATAATATCTAATATTCATCAAGCACGTTTTATGTATCAGACACTGTTTTAAGTCCTCCCCATGAAGTACTAATTAGCAAAGCAGTCCAAGGTGCCAGTTACCAATTTTACCCCATTTTATGGATAAGACTAACACACAGATGTCATTTTTTAATTTATTAAGTAAAAGAGCTAGGATCTGGGCCCATGCAACCTGACACTTCCTCAGTGACAAAAAGATAATGTCAAGTAAAAATGCTTCATATTTCCTTAGAAAAGAGAAGGAAACTCTCACTCTTGACATGAACAACTGCATAGGCCAGTTCATGAAAATGAACCCTGAAGGTTCACATAGCAGAGTCAAAGCCAAGAGCCCAAGAGCAAGGAACATGTCCCCTAATGTCTAAAGCTAGGGTTAGGTGGGGGAGGGGAAAAACAAAGGAAGCTTAAACCATGGCTGTGTCTTTTCCAGCACAGGCAGTAAGATTAGAACTCAAGCCCTTTAAGACACAGGCTTCTACTTAGGTTCCCTGGAGTGGGCCAATAAGTGGAGGAGAAAGAATCTAAACAGATAGAACCTCTGAGGTTCTAAAACCCAAATTCAGCCTTAGCAGCACCATTCTCTTTGGTTTCATCATATCTTGGGCTTTTCTATAATATTTCATTTGAAAAAGTAGTTGTCATAGAATATTTGCATAGGGGTCAAAGCACCAGTGACTTCATAGGGTTACCTGTGACCTTGGCCATGCCCAGAACTTTCTCTTAACATTAACCTCAACCCTGCCATACAGGATTATTATAAAAAACATATGATATTTAGGAGAAGCACTTTTAAGTTACTATTAATCATAATGATATTTGGCACACCAAAACACTAAAGTGTTCTGCCAATAAGAGTGATTTCCATGGCCCATCAACAAGAATATTTATGATTCTTGGCTACTTCATAATAGGCAGTAATGTCTAAACAGCCTGGGATTTTGAGTAAGAATCAGATGGGTTCAAATCCCTCCTTTATTAGGCTGTATGACTGTGAAAAGTCACTTCAGCTCCCTAAACCTTACTGCCATAGCCTATTAACTAGGACTACTGAGAATAGTGTGGTTATAAAGACTTACTTCAATGAAGTTATGTATCGATATGCTTTCATGCTTTCAACAGGGCACAGGACAATCTATAAATGGAAACACTGATGATCCGTTAATATTCTTACATCAATTCTTGTCTGTCAAGTTTTCCACCTGCCTTGTGAGGGAGGCTCAAGGGGAAAGCAGACTTCAGGCACACTCTTTTACACAGGAGTGAATTCTGAGCCCCCTCAGCTGATCTCCCTTTGCCAACAGGCATAAATATTCTGTAATTGCTTTGGAGTGTACTGGTACAACATGGCCAACTGTTTCCAGGGATGACTCAGGCATTGCTCTGAAACACGGAGGATCTGTGCAACATGAGGCGGTAAAGCTCTCAGGTCTGAGTCACTGCGATGCCACAGCCTTTGCACCCCGAAGTTGCCCCCCACCACCCTAAGTGCCTTCAAAACTTCACACCCATATGTCCACCACTCTGTCCAAGGATACGTCTCACCTTGCTAAGCCACCGCAAGTCCTCCACCACCAGCTACGTACTCTCTCACCTGCTGATAGTCTAGTCATTCCATCCCAGGGCCAGCTCAGAAGCCACCTCTTCAGCAAAGCCTTCCCAGACAACCCTAGTCAGCACAAAATGACTCTCTTAAGTACCCCTCCTCACCACTTCATCTACAAGCCATTCAAGCTTATCAATTTTGTACTTACGGCTTTCTACAGAGTTGTTTATGCATACCTGATGTTTTAATGTGGCCATATTGACTTGCCCTCAACAGAACCATTTCGGATGCTGAATTTGTTGGGAACAAGATTATCCTATTCATTCCATATGTTCCCAAAGTGTAATGTACACAGTGAGTGCTCAATACACAATCAAGTGAAATGAAAATATAAAACGTGTCCTCCTTTTCAATGTAGCCTGACAATGATGTGCTACCTCATATAAAAGGTAAAACTTGAGAATGTTGACAATGACTTTTAATCACCTCTCGTGTATTTTAAAATTCAGTATTTTATATTAAAGCTTAGCCTACAGTTAAACTGATAATATCACTGAATTTTATTGAATACCACAAAAAGGAAAGTGATAAGGAGTATTTTAATACAGCCATTTTTTATTTATTTTCTCCACTAAAGCATAGCTGATACATCTATGTGTTGCTAAAACAATAATTTGTTGGCAGTCAAGAAGTCCTGGCTTCTTCTGAATTTCAATAGCACTTAGTACTCAGTTTGCTGTCACCACAAATTTAAAGTAACTAAAGTGAATGTACTAACTTCCTCCTACAGCAGTTCCCACTCTTAATGACCCTACATTTGTTAATAATATCATGTCTGTCCAGTGACTGTAAAATTTTGAGTATAGTTACCACGAAAAAGAGAAAACACCACACAGGTATAATTTGGTAATTTTTACCTATCAACATTAAACAATTCCTGTTGAAATTTTGTGCAAAGTGTTTCTTTTCTCATCATTTCCTTTCTGTCCATTCTCCTGGACACAGACTTTCCCCATTGCCCAAATCCCTCCCTCATACCTGGATAACAGCAGAGGTTTCTTGACAGCCTCCTTGACTGTAAGCTCGCTTGATCTGATCTATTTTAAGTAAAGCATTTTCTTCCTTAAATAGTACTTTCATAATGTTGCTCCTGTGCTTAAAAACCTCTTATGGTTTGTGAGTTCTTACAACTTTACGGCTACACTCTTCTCCTAATCCTATGTAGGTACCTTATTTTCTACTTGCTTCTCCAGTTAAATGAACTTCTGACCCACACAACGAAGGTGATTCACTTAGCTCCTGCCAAGCAAGTGAACCATTTGTGCCAAACACTGTGCAACATGCTATTTGAATGAGATGAAGCCACAGACTTTGAGGATGTCATGATAACCCAGGGAGGACAGAGCACAGGTACACTCTCAAAGTACAGTTGAAATGCTGGAGTGGGCGTTAGTGCCATAGAGGTCTAAAATAGGAGCTGGTAAAGGGGGTTGTGCAGGTTGGAAGGACTGTATGGCAAGGTGGCAGAGGGAACCTACAGGAAGTACGGAGCTGTCCATGTTTCACCTTTTACCTAGTCCTCCACTCATAGTTTTCCTTTGTTCCATCTACCCACCCAATAATTATTAACTCAAATCAGAACTACATGGTGACTTGGTATGCTTAATGTGCTATGGTGCTTAGTACTCAACCTGGTCCTCTACCAGGGAAAGAAAACACCACCTGTACTGCATCCACTGAACACTCATTATGCATCAGACACATTGACCAATAGTACAATCTCTCTAGAGATGGTCCAGGCATTTCTATATAGGGAAGAGTGATTGGCAATCAAGTCCGACTATAGCTAGAAGCGCTAGGGTCCTTGAAGCTGTGTTTGAATAACAAAGTCATGGTTAATTTTATTTAGATTGCACAGCCTATTTGTGGTGCCTTTGAAGTTGGGGAGAGAGAGATTATGAGATTAAAAATTCCCAATGTTAAATTTTTTTGCTTCCATCATTAAATTGTTATATTGATTTCTGTCATTAAATTGTTATAACTATATGATATAGATATTATTATTGTCATTGCTATCATTATTATAATCATTATGGTATTACAGATGAGAAAATGAAGCTCAGAGAGAGGAAGAGTCTTGTCCAAGGTCCACAGCAAGTTAGTGGCAGAGCGAGGACTCAAGCCCAGGTCTTTTTAGGTCTGGAGCCCACCATACCACATTACTTACTATTGTATCTCGTATTGCACGTGAATGTTTTACAACACAATTTGTTTCCACAACCAACTTCCAAAGTCCTAGAAATATCTGCCCCACTGATTGTCAACACAGAGACTATAGGAGAAAATTGACCAAATGTTAGGAACTTAATTAGTATCTATTGAGTTTTTGAACATCATATTTTGAATTTTTTGCCTGAAAGAAGAATCAAGACAAGTGTGAAAATTCATGATTATTATTGATTTCAGTGTAGAAAGTCTTATACAAATGCTGCAATGGAGAATTAGCTAAAAGGGTGAATGATTTAATTTCACTCATTCAGTCATTCATTCAACGATTTTGCTATATGCTTTGTTCAAGCCATTGTGCCACACATATATAGCATATTAAAAATAAAACAGGACCTAAGATATGATGCTGTTCTAAATGATGTATAGGGAGGAAACATGAGACAAACACATACATATATACTCTACCATGTATAAATAAATAAATCTCACCTTACATGTATGTACATATAATTGTTTTATAACAGGAGGAGGAAGTCACTTCTCATTGAGAATCAGAGAAAGATCACAGAGAAGGCAATCTTTGTGCTTGTTCTTAAGGAATTGTTTGGATTTTGGAAATGTGGACGAGGGGATTCTAAAATAAGTGAATAGAAATGCAAGAACACCAAACAGGAAAATTAGTGACATGGATATGTTCAGATACAAAGGAGATGAGTGTATCTGGGTTGTATTGTTCTGAAAGCAAAGGGGAGGCATATCTAGAGGACACTGTAGATCAAGCTAAAGCTTCTTGCTTTTTATTCCATAAGCAGTGGGGGGCACTAAAGGTTAATGTTTAGGGAAACCACATGATTGGAGCTGTGCTTTAGAGATGCTCATTATGAGTGAAAATAACAAGCCAAACAAGAATTGACAAAATCTATTATGTGCTCACTGTGTGCAGGTACTGTGATAAGGGTTTCACTTGCATCATCATCCCGTTTAGTTGTCATTTTACCCTGAAAAGTTTGTATTATCATTACCACTTTTTTACAGATGAGAAGACCAAAGCTAAGAGAGAATAAATAATATCCTAATGGCTTCAGGGTTAGCAAATGGAGAAGCTGGGATTTAAACTCAAGTTATTCTGTACCGTGATCACAAATCTCTTATATTAACCAGAGACAGAAGAGTCTGAAGGGATGAGAACTGCTTGGGAAATTATTATAAAATTCCAGCAAGAACTACTTTCATAATGTGATAAAGTTTTGAGTTTTACTCTACTCTACATAATCCCCCACCCCAACCAATACTTAAATTCCTTCAACAACAGCATCTAATCTCTGAACAGCCACCTTCAGTGACAGAGACTTCAAAGCTTATGCATTTTCCATCTCAAATTAGCCAGTGGAGCTGCCCCCAAATAAACCGGCTGCTTTCAGAGATGGGGCACAGTCAACTCTAGGTTTACCTGCCAATTCTACCACTCCCTGAGGACAAGTTCATCAACATCTCTGATGTTCCATTTCTCCTATCTCTTTAGGAAAGGTTAGTTGCTTCCTACAAGATAATTATTGACAACTAAAAGAAGTATCTAATACATTGCAGACAATCAAAAACTTTAAGTATGTAATTATTTCACCCAACACAAATCACTAATCCTATTTTTGATCACTGAAGACACTCAGATGGACAGCCATTCGAACGTATAAAGGCCATCATTGTGCCATCTTCTATATTGTACACAGGTATATTATGTAGGTGTATGTATATGTGTGTACACATATTTATGTGTATACACACACACACAATATGTAATCTTGTGGTAGGCAAATAACGGCCTTCAAATATCTCTATGCCCTAAACCCTGGAAACTGCAAATATGCTAGATTACATGACAAAAGGCAATTAAGACTGCAGATGGAATTAAGGCTGCTAATCAGCTGAATTTAAAATTCACGATTATCCTGGATTATCTGAGGGGGCCAATAAACCCTTAAAATTGTGTAACTGCAGAAGAATCACCTGTCGGCGAGATGTTACATGAGAAGGGCTTCTCCCATCACTGCTTTCATTGAAGATGAAGGAGGTGAGGAGAGCACAAGCCATGCAATGTGGGCAGCCTCTACAAACCGGAAAAGGCAGAGAACTGGTTCTCCCCACTGTAGCATCTAGAAAGGAAGGCAGCCCTGCGGACACCTTGATTTTCACACAGTGAGACCCATGTTGGACGTCTGGCCTATATAGCAGTAATCCATAAGCAGCCTTTTATTGTCAGACCATGGTCTGATTTTAATATAATAAAAAAGTGTGCATTAATATTTAATATATATATTCATGTATTTTTATATTAACTTAAGGTAATATATTTATATTGTTTTAAGCCACTAAGTTTGTGGTGATTTTACAGTAGCAATAAAAAGGTAATACATGTATCGTATCCTGGCTTCTGCTGGATAAACTGCTTTATTTTCTTTATATGTAGTTAACTTGGCCCAGTTTTGAGTGGCTTCCCCAGCCAAGCTATTGAAAAGCCAGGGGAGAGAGATCTGACCTTAACAATGACCTCTAAGAGAGTGCCCTGATCAGAACACTGTACGCACTCCAGCAGTGGTTGTGTATACTCAGAATAGCATGGAACTCTCACCTCTCTCATTGAAGACTCTTCTAAGGCAACCTAGTTTTCACCTCAGCATTAAAAAAAACTTACAGGATACTATAGATTCACATTGAAGAGTTAGTCAACTAAAATATCTAAATTTTTTTCACGTAAATTACTTTTAAGGCACTTCTCCATTTGGTGGCAAAATTTTTAGAATCTCTATTGGAGAAGATAATGTGTTTATAGCATTGATGAGAAATACAGTGGTATCTATTCCATGCCTAGGTATTTAAATTGAGCTTTGGACACTTATTACAAACAGCCAATGTTTTGCCAAGGTCCTCTCCCACTTTCTTTTTTCTTTTAATTTCAAAATTTTTATGGGGGTACAAATGTTTAGGTTACATAGATTGCACCACCCAAGTTGGAGATGCAAGCGTGCCCATCCCAGACCATGCACACGGCACTCATTAGGTGTCAATTTACCCATTGGACGATCTCCTAGTCCTGTGCTTGACTCCAGTCATTCCTGATAACAAGTCTCAGAAAGCCTTTATAAGACATAGAAGTTTATTCTCTGGTTAACAAAACATAGTCTGCTGTGCCCCATGATCAGGTTCTAACACTGCCTTGTCTTTGAACTCTACAATTCTAGGAGAAGGATATTCCCTTCCCCAGTCTCAGCTCACAAGACACACCAAGAAGCTAGGTCTGCTGCCCTCCACCCTGCCCTGCCTTCCTGTCCAGAGAGGATTTCAAAAAGGTGGCATTATCCAGCAAGCAGTTAGATAGCCTTGAGGAAAAAGTCAGAACCGGCGATATAAACCCAGCCAGGGGTGGGGAACCTGGAGCCTTGGGGCCACAAGTGGCATTCTGGATCCTTGAGTACTGCCTTTTAATTAAATCCAAATTTTACAGAACAAATCCTTTTAATAAAGGGATTTGTTCTGTGAAGTTTGGATTTGAATCTGTGATTAACACATGATACATAATAGCTGTGTGGCTGTGGTTACATTACTTAATCACAGAACTCTGTGGTAGGGACTACGTAAGAGAGTTCATATAAAATGAACATTTGTTGTTTTGGGACTTTTTGATAAAAGCCATTCTTACTATACGATGGAGTACTGCTTAGTCACAAAAAACAATGGTGAACTAGCACCTCTTGTATTATCCTGGATGGAGCTGGAACCCATTCTACCAAGTGAGGTATCACAAGAATGGAAAAACAAGCACCGCAGGTACTCATCATCAAATTGGTACTAATTTATCAACACTTATGTGCACATATAGTAGTAACATTTATCAGGTGTCAGGCAGGGAGGAGGAGAGAGGAGGAGGATGGGTATATTCATACCTAATGGGTACAGTGTGTACTCTCTGGGGGATGGGCACACTTGAAGCTCCGACTCAGGTGGGGCAAAGACAATATATGTAACCTAAACATTTGTAGCCCCATGATATTCTGAAATAAATACATAAAATAAAAAATAAAAATAAATAAAATGGGAATATATAATGTGGTTATTCTATCTGCTCCACCATTATATGCTGTGTGTGGAAGAGAGGCAGACAGCATGTCACTTTAGTTCAAAGGTCTTAGATCAAGAGGACAGCTACTCAAGAAGCTACACACTATTACATGGTGGTTCACACCTGTAATCCCAGCACTTTGGGAAGCAGAGACAGGATGATCACTTGAGTCCAGGAGTTCAAGATCAGCTTGGGCCATATAGTGAGATCTCACCTTTACACAAATTAATTAATTAATAAAAAATTATCAGGGCATACGGGTGCATGTCTGTAGTCCTAGCTACTCAGGAAGCTGAGGCAAGAGGACTGTGTGAGCCCAAGAGTTTGACATTACAAGGAACTATGACTGCGCCATCACACTCCAGCCCAGGTAACAGAGTTAAAACCATTTTGAAGAAGAGGAAGAAGAAGAAGAGGAAGGAGGAGGAAGGAGGAAGAAGAAGAAAGAGGAGGAGGGAGAAGAAGGAGGAGGGAGGAGAAGAGAAGGAAGGAGGAGAAGAGAAGGAAAGAAGAGAAGAGAAGGAGGGAGGAGAAGAGATGGAGGGAGGAGGAGGAGGAGGAAGAGGAGCTGCTATACACAAGGAACCACTCTTACGGGCCTTATCCACACTGAACCTGGCTCATATATGCCAAGATCTTGGTCCTTCAGCATGAGTCTGATGCTAAAATGGAATGAGATTTTGGCAGGAGGTGGGGGAGGTCTTAGGGGACTAGGAGACAAAGTGAGTCTATTTTGCATGTAGAAGGCATGTGTGTTGTTGGGACCAGAGGGCAGACTGTAGTAAGTTTTATTTTCCCAATGTGGCCACAGAAATATTTCTGGCTTCCACATGCTCTTGCAAAATCTTGTCTCATCCCCAGCAAGCATGGAGTCTCTTCTCCTCCCTGGAATAGGCCTTTGTGACTGTCTTGATAAAATGTTTCAGAAGTGAGAACTCATGACTTCTGAGGTTACGTCATAAAAGGTTGTTCTCCTTCCCTCCCTCCCTCTCACTCTCTCTCCCCCTCCCTTCCTCCCCTCCCCCCCTCACAAATGCACCTTTGAATCCCTGAGCCACCATGAAGGAATCATGGCTACCTTGAAGCTGCTATACTAAAAAAAAAGATGAAAATAAACTGCATACAGTCAGAGAAAGATGCTCCAGCTTCTGCAGTCCCCATCTATTCACACGTCCTCCCTCTTTCCATGAGCCAGACATAAGTGAATAAACCTTCAGATGATTCCAGCCCAGCATTGCTGATTGCATCTGCTTGAGAGAACCTAAGTGAGAACCACCGAGATGAGCCAATCAACCTCCATAACCATAAGAGCTAAAAATAAAATGATTATCATTGTTTTAAGCCAAGAGGCTTGGAGGTGGTTTGCTATGCAGTGATGGATAACCAGAACACAAATTTTTCAAACACTGGAGAAAGTGGTATAGTCACATAATGAGGCAGAACTAAGATGGGAGAGCTTTGTGGGAGCCAAAGGAAGAAATTCAAGAAAGAGAAAAGTATTCGTCACTTTAAAGGCTGCAGAGAGAAAAAAGGAGAATGAGAACAGGAGAAAGGTACCTGAAAAGTAAATGCATTTTCCATTTCTCATCTAGAATGTAAAACTGACTAGCCTTCTAAACATGAAGACAGTATCAAATATGGGAAAGCACCAGCATATGTTCCCTCTATCAGGCTCCTTCTTGTCCCACTCATCAAATTCTTCTTCTCCAAACCCATCCAAAAGTCTGGATGAAAAGGAAAGCAGCTCTCATTATTTGTCAACTATGAGCAAGGCACAGTGTAGATGCTTTACATACATTATTTCCTTTAATGACAACAAGAAGCCCATTAAGTGAGTACTATCCTCATGTTACTGAAAATTAACATAAGATTTAGTTAAAGTAAATAATCTGAAAACAGACATAAAGCTAGTAAATGGTAGACCCATTATTTTAACCTAGTCCTGTGTGATTCCAATAGCCAGAAGGAAGACAACTGTACTCAGCTCTTTATAATCAAATCTAGTCCAATGGAGACTAAAATGGATTCTCATGATTTAAGTACTGGTCCTCTCTGAACTGTCCCTCCTCCATATGGCATCGTCCAGATGGTCGGAAGCTCAAGAGACTGATCTGTGGCAATCACTTTTTCTCTCTCCCCAACAATGACAATTCATGTATTACTTTCTCGTAATACCCCCAAACTGCAAGAGAACTGCCCTCTGTAGGCACAATTAAACTTGCTCTATAACAGCATGGGAAGCTAAGCTCAAAATTCTAAAAATGAACAAGAAAAGTGTGTTTAGTACAGGAATCAGGTTCCAGATTGTGTCCTGTTTACAAAGGCACATATTGTGCTAATAGTAAAATCAAGTGAGTTCTACTTTCATAATGGTGGCCTAAAATAAATGCCACCCACCCATGCCCCTACCCTATCCACACTCACACTCCATCAAAGCAATTAAATCTTGAATTCACCTTGCTCTGAACTACACAGACAAATGGAATTTCGTGCACATATTTGTGTGGTTTGTTTACCATTTTCTCCAAACTGCTTTAACAATTGAAATGAAAGAACTAGCTCACCCACATATGCATTCTGGGCTTCTAAGTTTTAACTCACAAGATAAATGTACTTCCATAGTGATCTTAAAATAACTGCTTAGATGAAACAGGTGTCACTCATTACCAGAAGCCAGTGCTTCAAAGTACACTCTGGAGTATTCTAGATTCCATAAGATGCTAATAGTTTTTTAGTAGTAATAGAGTTTTGTGGTCAAATAATTTCAGGAACCACAACAGCTCGTTTTACTCTCTTGGAAATCTATTGTGCCCATGGCATTTTAAAGATGTAGAAAATTCTGCAAGATACAAATCTGTTTAACTGTGCTTAAACCAAGATTTCCCAAATTTATTTGACCATAAGCTCTTCATACAATTTCTATTATGTTTCCTCCAGAATATGTCTTCCAGTAATACATTAGGACAAGCTCCATTCTAATCCCTTTGCATGAAATTGTTTTAGATCAATTGGTGAAAAACAAGGGATGAGTTTTTATTTTTTCAACCTGCTTAAATATCTAATGATGATTATTGAAGAACATGAGAAAAGACAGAGGCAAATCAAATGCTATGAAGATGCGGAAGAGTTTGAGAAGGAAGCATACAAAATTCGATAGATATTTAGTTACTGAACCCAAGTTCAGTGTAATTATTTCAGGGAAACAGTTTGATATAGTAAAAAATATTATGGGCTTCAGAGTCAAAATGATCTGCCTAAAATTCTATTTCTACCACTTATTAGCAGAACAAGTGCTTTTTAAACTGGCTAAAAGAAAGTTATTGAATCTAAGTTTCAATGTCTTTATGCATAAAATACAGCTTTATGTAAGGATAAAAATAGCTACTTTATAAGAGTGGTTATGAGAATTAAATCAGCTATAGTATATAAAATGCCTTCCACATTATAGATATGAAATAACTAATATTTTTTTCCTTTCTGGTTGAGTTACTTTAATTCTTCACTTAGGCAATTTTTAAATTTATTTTTATTTTTATTATTTTTTTTTTTTTTAGAGAGAGAGAGTGTAGTGCAGTGTTCACAGCTCATTTTAACCTTGAATTCCTGAGCTCAAGCAATCTTCCTGCCTCAGCCTCCAAGTAACTAGAACTACAGGCATGGGCCACCAGGGCTGGCTAATTTTTTTAATTTTATTTTTTGTAAAGATGGGGTCTTGCTATGTTACCCAGGCAGGTCATGAACTCGTGGCCTCAAGCAATCTTCCTGCCTTGGGCTCCCTAAATACTGGGACTACAGACATGAGCCACCATGCCTGGCAAGCAATTCTATATTGTTACAGATAAAATAATGGCCTCAAATGAACTGAACAAGAACATACAATTTCAAGTTACAGGCATTCTAACTCAGGTTTACACAGCCACATTAAACCCCATAAGGACCATAGAGAAAAAGGAAGATTAATACACTTCTCTAGGCTGCTCTGATCATGTTCTGATAATTCCAAACAATCTTAAAGAAATTGTCTTAAAGGAAGAACCATTCTACTTTCCTACCATTTCTTCTTGTGCATCTTAAATTCAAACTTTTCCTCCTCACTGAAGAACCTCAAAAGCAAGGCAATATACGTAACCAAAGTGTTACAAAGTTTGTACCCCTGTAATATTTTGAAATTAAAAAATAAAAAACAAAAATAAAGTCCTAGAAAGGGAATTATGTCTCTGTATCTATGTTTTCTTACTAACAGATGTAGCTAAACTTACTAAAATCAAATCACATTCTTATCCATGTCATCTTCTTCCCCCAGCACCCAGCACAGTCTTGAGCCCATATTATTCCCTCAGTGAATATTTACTGATTGCTTTGAGCCATTTACTACTATAGAGAGGTGCTATGGCACCTAAATTTTGTCTTCCCAAAATTTATATGTTGGAACCCTCACCTCCAATGTGATGATATTTGAAGATGAGGCCTTTGGAAAATAATTAGGTTTAGATGAGGGTGTGGCCCTCAGGATGAAATAGTGCCTTGTAAGAGACACCAAAGAGCTTGTGCTCTCTCTCCCTCTGCCTCCATCTCTCTCTCTTTCTCCACCATGCAAGGATCAGTAAAAAGTGGCAACCTACAAGCCAAGAAAAGAGCCCCCACCAAAAACCGACTCAGTTGGCACCTTGATCTTAGACTTCTAGCCTCGAGAACTGTGAGAAAGTAAACTTGTGTTGTTTAAGCCACCTGGTCTATGATATTTTGTTATGTTTGTTGTGTTAGACAGCCAGAGCTAACTAAGACAAGAGAAGTAAGAACTAGAATCCTAAAAGCTAAAAATCAGTCAGTTCCCTTCCCTGGCATTTTTTTCCCTTGTGCACTTATACACACTCATAGTTTGAAATATCACTTTTCAGCTGGTTGTATCAGGACTAGAGAAATCAATCACAGTCATTTCATGTCTAGGTGATCTGCTGAAGACATTTTTATCAAAACAACACTGAAGCCTAAATCCCAGAAGCCTCAGATTTTAAGCCTAAGATTTTGTAACTTCGGTAACAGGGGAAGTTACAGCTCCAAGTACAAAGTTTACTAGATGTTTAATCAAGGAAAGTGCAGTAGTTTGAGCACTTAAAGTTGTCAACAGTATCATTCTATGATTACACATGGGCTGAAAGAATGAATACAGGCACTAATAAAGATAATGATCATAGCAATATGTATCTGCTGGAAATCCACAACATACTTGTTATGTGATGCAGTTTCAAAGAACAGAAGAGAAATTTTGGCAAAATAAGATCATGCTCTGAAATAATTAAGCTTTGGAAGATTAAAGAATGCAATGAAAGTCTCTACCAAGATAGTATTCACATAGAAGCCTTCAATTCGAGTCATAAAATAAGCAAGTAATGTCCACAAGGTAGGCCACTGGGCACCGAGAAGAGATATAGAACAAATATTTCTGACTTGTTTTGTTCCAGAACAAATCTGATTAATTTAAAATCAAAACTTGGAGAGATACTAAAGAAATTAATGCATTCCACCCACCAAATGGCAACCCATCAACTATCAAAAATGAAGGAAACTTTTAGCTATTACATTAAGATGAATAATGCATGTCAAACAGAAAAGGTGGCATAAGAGATATATACCAGGATAGCAATAAGAACACTTGTATTACACAACTGTAGTCTGGATATAACAAGAGAAGGTATACAAGCAGTTTCTTCTGCTTTATTGTCTTGAGCAACTTAATTTTTGGTACCCAAACACTTCCAAGTCCAGGATTTCCCCTGATAAAGTCCAACATGGCTAATTAAAGTAGGCCTTTGAAAATAGTTGCCACTCTTTCCATTACACCTTTGGGACTTTGGAACTTGCTGTCCCCTCAGAGTGTCACTCTTCTCTTTGTCCCCAGCACTAGCCCCAGAGCTTCTGCAGTTGTTCATGTTGAAGTCACCATCTCCATGGAAAGAAAGTCTTCTTTCAATGAGAAGGGAAAAGGTTTGCCCCAACACTGTTATCCCGCCCCAAACAGGAAAGCTTTATTCTTTTACATTCTTCTCATGTCCCTGGAATTATAAATTAGTTGACTGCCTTGCCCTTGTTACTTCCCGCAGCTACTTGTTTCTCTCATGGAAGTAGGCATGCTTCCTGACAAGCTAGGTGAAAGTCAAAACAAGCAAGATCCTACTGAGAGTGACACCCAAAAATCATCTTCCTTGAACCTCAATACCCAACCACTGTTCATGAACTATTTCACAGGTGGTAGGTTCTGGTCTTAGCAATGTGTTTCTCTCCTATCTGGTATGTCATTTCAACACTGAAGTTTTTGCCTTTAAGTTTTTATAAATCTCAATCCTGAGACTAATCACTTGGTTCTGTCCTGACCAATCATTTTATGCTCCTCAATGCTCATCAGACCACTAGGGGGCAAAAGAAATTAATGGTTAACATCATTCTGTGAAGTCAAAAGATACAGATTCAAATACTGTTTCTGTCACTTACGAGTTGTGTGACCTTTGAGCAAGTTACTTAATCTAAACCTCATTTTCCTTAGTTGTAAAATCAAGGAAGTAAACAATTTCATAGTTTTTGAGAAGAATATGCCTGTAACTTAGCCTGTACCAAATGAGTCTGTAATGATGCCTGTAACTTAGCCTAGTACCAAGACATAGTAAAAACTCAGTACATATTAGTTAAGGTGATGACGACGATGATCTAAATATATCATAGTTAACCCACCTTGTCATGTTTAAATTCCTGTAAAGAACTCAGACACTCTTTGGTCATCCTGATCCTCAGTGAGTATATTTAATTGGGAGGCAAGTAGGATTGGTGCCCAATATAATGTTATATATAATTCCTATCCTGTGATAAATATTTAAAGGCAATAATAATAAATGCCCACTCTCTATAAAGAGTTTTATGACCTAAAATCCATAGAAAGTGTTACACCTATTGATATTATATAAAATATGTAAGATGCAAACCACTATTGTGAGAAGGTTAAATTAAATAAAGAAAACATGGGAATATATTTCGTTTTAATGTGAAGATGTTTAACGTACCCCAAAGGAAAAGAGATACAATTTTTGTATATAAATGTACTTAAGTATTCCAGACAATTTCACCACCAAGAAACTATAAATATATCTCAGTGAAAGAGAATCAACTGGTATTCTTTCTGAACACAATATAAAAAAACCCTTCTTTAGGTTTGTTGATGGCAAATTTTTATCTTTGTGTTTCTACAGAAAAATAAAATTCCTTAGAATTTTAAGCACATACACTCAAGTAAAATGCCTTACTACCAATCAATCCTTAAGGCACAAGATGTCTTGAAGTCAAGCTAGACAGAAAACGTGATGCAATTGACAATTTGTGAAACTATTGACAACTGTCACTGTAGCACCTCAAATTAAGCAATAGTAATCTTTAGGTACAATAGTGTTACTATGACTAGAGATAATCTCCCTTATCCCTATCAAGCCACAAACTGATTGATACATTGCCAATGACATTTAAATTCCCTAAGTCTCTTGAAAAACAATCAAAACAATAAAATTAAAATTTCTAACCATTGTAAAAGTTGGTCAGAATCATTATTTTAAAAATGTGAAATTCATAGTGGGATATTAATTCTGCAATCAAAACTATTATGTTCACATCAGTTGTATTTGTCTGAATTAGGTTCATCTAATACGTATTTTTAAAATATATAATTCACAGAGGTTGCTGCTCAGAAAATAAGCATATGTTTTTTTAATGGCTCGTTGAGGGAAATAAACCTTCACGCAGCATTGCATTTCAGGACTAGCAGATGGAAAGTTTACTTTTATGGGAGGGTTTTCCAAGGTTGGCTCCTCGTAATTCAGAAAGGTAGGAGTGAATGTCATTTTCTGCTCTAAGAGTTAGCACATGTACTGTACAAGTATGACACCCATCATCTCACTGTCACTGCTGGAAGGTTGTAGGAGTATTTGAGAAAAATGCATCTCGAGAGGAGGTGCCATTGTATATAACAAAATACTTTGGTGTTGGACTGGTCTCTTGGGCAATTATTACATATTCGGGTTTTTTTCCTTTTCTGTTTTATTTACCAGCAGTCTGTTTGCCTGTGTTTCTTCTTGCATATAAATAATTCAGTGATTAACATCAGACAAATGTAAATTATAGGATTTAAAATTAATCCTATTATTTATATATATACAGAAATGGTATTGTCAAGCAATCTGCCTCAGGAAGTACAAAGTGCCATCTGAATGAGTTGGTAATAAGTCTAAATTTTTATTTATATAAATCTTAAGAGATTCAAATGCCTGAAATGTTGCTCTTCATTTTTTATATTTCCTTTCATCTTTTATAATATGAACACATAATAAAAATGATGACAATTAAGTCAGTAACTACCACTTTAATAAGATCATTTTTTTCATGTCAATGCACTCTGGGCCATTTTAAAGGTAAAACTGCCTTGTAGAAAAACACATGCTTTTCATAATAACAGAGTGAAAATAAATCAAAACTCACAAGAGAACATGATATTAGAAAAAGAGCACGTACGTTTTAGAATAAGACGTACCTGGCTGGGTTGGAATCCCAGCTCCGCTTACTATGTGGCTCACAGAAAGCTAATATTTTTGAGTCTCAGATTTTATCAGAAAAATGGAGATAAAAGCACTTGCCTCCAACAATTCCACTTCTAGGTATATATACAAAAGAATCAAAAACAGGGATTGAAACAGATATATTAATGTTCATAGCAGCAATATTCACAATAGCCAAAATGGTACAATCCAAATATCCATCAAGTGATGAATAAATGAAACACAGTATGTACATACAATGGAATATTATTCAGCTGTTAAACGGGATAAAATTTTGATACATGCTACAACATGAACGATCTTTGAAAACATTATGCCAAATAAAATAATCCAGACAAAGAAAAGGACAAATATTGTACCATTCTACTTACGGTAGGCAAATTCATAGAATAGAGGTAACCAGGGACTGGGGGTGGGAGGAGTGGTGGTGGGGAATTCTTGAATGGGTACAGAGTTTCTCTTTTAGATGATGAAAAAGTTCTCAAAATGGATAGTAGTGATGATTAATGCCACCAAATTGTACACTTAAAATGTTAAAATGGTAAATTATGTATTATGTATATTTTACAATAAAAAAGCATGTGTCTCATAGAACTGTGAAGATTATATAGCCCATATTAAAAAATACTGAGCACAAATAGGCATCTGACAAATGCAGCTCTGAACTCCTCCCAACTCCTTTTCCCATCCCTTTTAGAGAATAGCACAAATACTTTTAAGTCATGTTGTGTTAATTTACAATGGCAAAGAGAAGGTGAGAGGAACCAGGGGAGTCAAAGTATATTGTCTTGATGAGAAACATAAATCCAAATATTTTATTCAGAGAACTACAGAACCACTCATGGGCCTTTTCATTAGATTAAAAGGTCTCTCAAACTTTTCAATAAACTGTCTATATTATGTTTCTATAAGCCTCCTAGGTTTCAAAGCTCTATTGTAAAATGCCCTGAGTGCTGGGAAAGGTTTTTTTCCCTTTCCAGAGAATGCATTTTCTTTATCCTTTGAAGTAATACTTGAAATAGTATGATTCACTTATTCATATAGATCACAAATTTTTAACGAGCATTAAATGTTTGGATCACAGTAGGAGGTCCCAAGATTTATAATAAATACTAAGTCTCTACCCCCAGGAAATGTAGTAAAGAGATGAAAATAAAAGATTCCCTTCTGGAGCCTGAAAGTTCCTCAAGTACGTGTTCTCCAAGGGATACCCGTAATATAATAGAATTTTTGTTATTTCTATTAACATTAAACCTCATTTCCAGCTTTTTATCTCTTCTCCTCAGCTTCTTCTACAGTTTCTAATTGCTCTTACTTTTTTTTTTCCTTTTCTTTCTTTGAGATAAGGTCTTTCTACGTTGCCCAGGTTGGTCTCGAACTCCTGGCCTCACGTGATCCTCCCATTTCAGCTTCCTGAATAACTGGGGCAGTAGGTACAGGCCACCACACCCAGATCCTAAAATTGCTCTTTGAAATATGTGTCTATATGTATTTATGTATACATATGTATATATGTGTTTGTATGTGCTGTATGTATATGTGTATACATACAAACATATAGCAACACACACATATATATTTATATATGCATACACACACACAGTGGAGAAAGAAAGAATGAGAAAAGTTGCTTAAGAGTTAACTCTAATACCTTCTCTACTACTGTTCTTTGTTTTACTTACAAGTGAATTACTTAAACTAAAATTCTCAAATCTTTCCTATGCCCCTCAATCCACTGTATTGTTTCCAACCTCACCATACTTCCCTTTCAAGGTTCACTAAGAACTCTGTTATTAACATTACAGAATCCCAGAATCCAGGGTTTTTGTTTTTTTGTTTGTTTGTTTTTCCCCCTCAGGGTTCTTTGCTAGGAAGTTTCTGTTACATTTGATAATGCTGCTTGAGCCATTGTTTCTGAAATCTCCCATCCCTTCGTGGCTATCCTACAAACAATCTGATTCCTCCTCTTCATCTCAGTCAGCTCCTCCATGCATCACTCCATTTTCCTCTCCTGCACCTACACTGTGGGCTTCTCCAAGACGAAGCACTGCCTTATCCCTTTTTCTCTTTACAGTTTTGCTCTTGAAAAGCCAGTTCACTACATATGGCCTGTGATCTTCCAAATCATACCTCCACTTATATCCTTTGGCCTGACTTCCAAAACTTTTTTTTCCCCAAAAATGCAGTGAATATTTTCATTTACATGTCTTGCCAACATCAAAAACACAACATTTTCAAAATCCAACTCATTAGTTTTCCCTTCTTCTTTCCCCAAAATTTATCTCCATACTTTTTTCATTGACCCAACTATCCACCCAGGAAATTAGTCTCAAAATCATTGATTTATCTTTGGTCTATCTATTGTTTGCTCCCTCAGCATGATATCCACAAATATTTAGGGAGCCTAAATTCCTACTGAATTCATCTTCACTCAGGTCCTCATCATGTCACAGCTGGATTCTTTCAATGGCCTTTGATTAGTTTCCCTGATTTCAGGCTTTGTTACAAGCTGCTGGAAGGCCAATTTTTAAAAGTATAATGCCTTGAAAGCTATAAACCCTATTTTTTAAATAAAATGATTATTAGAAATGAACGACAGAAACTTTTCATGAACAACTCCATACATTACTCCTTACTGTTTCTATTAAAAAAGCAAATCTCAACCTTTGTATCTACAGTTGAGTTTCTATATACACTAAAATCACTCTTCCTATTGTCAACCTATTACTTATAAAGATATACTTTACATTCAATTATTCAGTTAATCACCTTAGTGTCCAATCACTTGTTGGCCACACTTACTTTTGCCTATGAATCTCTCCCTCTTTCTCCCTGCTTAGTAAAGTTCTACCATCCCTCTAGACTTGGCCAAAAGCAATTTCTATGTAACATCCAAAACAATATTCCAACCCAAAGTCCTTCCTTTATCTAACTTCTTTGCCTCTGTGATCTCATTTAGCACATAATGACATACTCAAGAATTATTATATTTGTCCTTAATTCACTATTCTCCATTTTAGTACAACTCAGAATTTGCCTGACTAGAGTTTAAATTTTTGCTTTGCTATTTACTACATGCACAGCTTTCAAAACTTTATATTCCTATATGAACATAGTTTGAGTTTCTTCAGAAGGATACCAATAACCTTTTCATGGTGTTAATGGGAAGAGTATTTGATATTTTATAATAGTGTATTAGTTAACTATTGATGCTATAACAAATTTCCTCAAATTTAGTGGCTTAAAATAAAGTTCTGGTGGCAAGAAATTTCAATGGGCAGGCAGACCTGTGCTCATTCTGGACCCTATAGGGAAGGAAGAATCCATTTCCCTGCCTTTCCCAGCATCTGGAGTTTGCCCACATTTCCTTGGGTCATGGTTCCAAAACACTCCAACCCTTGCTTACATAGTCAGTCTCCTTCTCTGACTTACCTGTCTCCCTTTTTCATTTCCTTGTAATCACATTGAGCTCTCCTTAATATTCCAGAATAATCTTTCCAACTCAAGATGATTAGCTTCATCACATCTGAAAAGTCTCTTTTATCATGAAAGGTAACATATTTACAGGTTCTGGGGATTAGAACATAGATATCTTCAGTCTATTGCACATAGACTACACAATACATGTAAGTTCCCTTTCTGTCACCAACCAGATTATAAATTACATAAAGGCAAATACCAAATTTCATTCACCTTCTATAGACTTCCCAACATTTATCACAACTCAAAGTTAATTAAGATAGTAAATAGGGGCTATTAATTTTGATCAAACTATATGTATGTCAGATTAGGTGGGATTGAATTATTTGCTTCTGTCTCTACTACACCTATTTTGAAGGGATATATCATATACAGACCCTACAGTCTAGCACAGAAAATAGTAACAACATATTCCAATTCATCCCCAATAAGGTTAATCTTAGAACTTTAATTTTGTTCCCAGCCTTACAATAACAAATTTTCTTTCATTTGTTTGGGTAACTGCACCTGACTTCTCAGGATTTTCCTTCAAAAAAACTGTAATTTGCAATTTACTATTTCATATCCCAACTAGGGATTTGATAAAGGACCCATATTTATTTCCCCATATGAAAACTTAAATTTGATTATAAATAGAAATGTTTTTCATAAATTAAAATTTTAGGAAACAAATCTCTAACTACAAATGGTTCTTTAGAGGACTAAGTTCTCCATTTTGCTTTTAAGTTTCACAAGGCGATATACAGGACTGCAGTTCCTCTCTAAAGAAAAAATAAAATCTTATCTTCATTCCCAAATAGTGAACCATCATACAATCATCGCAGGACACATGTGAATGTAAAAGTATATGCTTCAGAGTAGAAATGCTCTGGTTTAGAGTTTGGGGTTTCTTTCTTTGTAAGTTTTTTTAAAAGATACATGTTTTCCCAGGTCATTTCAAGGTTCCTTGGTTGTGAGGTTTTATATATTATCCTTAGAACAGAAAATTCCACTAAAGCAGTGTTCATAATTACACCTGTAGGATCCCCTAGTTTCCTCTGTCTTCTTCCTATGTCCTGATTGAAAATCACAGAGGGCCTTGACTGCTCTGTGATCCAGCCAACTACAGATTTTTCCCAGCAGCCTTGAACACAAACTGAGACCTTGAACATTCCCAGGCTCTGATAAAGATATGTAGGTCCTTGCTCAAAACACTGAAAGAAATTGGCCCCGCCCCTGAACCAAATTCCTTAAGCCCTCCTATATACTCCATACCCCCTCACTGAGGACATACCTAGGTAGACTATCTGTTTTCTCTCACTTTCCATCATGAGGCTACAGAGCAATGCTTTTTGTAATAGGATACGTAAGTTCCCCTAATAAATGCTTTGGACTAATAATCATCCTGGAATTTAGTGCTTCTTTCTTTGGAATCTCAACTGGCCCCATCTCAGGACAATCCCTCGTGCAAACTTCCCTGCATCTTCTTTTGGGGTGACCCCAACCTCTGGTTTATCAGGACAAAATACCAAATTAGCTGTCATAACTGAAAATGAAATATAAAAAATGCTTCTGAACTTGAATGTCTGTAGAAAATACACACACACATACACACACACACAGAATGCTATGAATGAAAACAGATGCAGGAAGAATGAGCCTTAAATCAACCACCAACATAATGTCACAGGAGTCATTTAAAAACCAGGAACTCAAAACTAATCATTTGACTCTGTGCCACATTCAAACCCAGAAAATCTTTTTCTGGCAGAAATATCCCCTGGTGCCTGAGGAATTTTGCATTCACAAATTAGCAGAAGATAATGTGTCACACTTTGACCTTCTTAGACCTTACTTGGTTGAGTCATATTTCTAATGTTGTTTAAATGTGCTTTTCTGAATTGAATTAATTGTTCACTTGCCCCAGCACTGAGGCTTTTTTTCTTTTTAACCAGGATTTTGTTTCCATTTCCGACTACTGGGTGCTACTGTCCCCTGAGGAAAGTGGCCACCAAGGCTTCAAGGCTTTTATAAGCAACAACAGAAATGCTTATTACCAAGTTTTGCCAATAGACCAAAATTCTGGATTGCACAAAACTCTCCAGTGTTTCTCTTCTGGGAAAAAAAACTCAGGGCTTGATATAGTGCTAAATCTTTCCATGACATCAAAGTCCCCATTTTAAATTATTTTTCCACTTACACTTAAAGAATATTCTATAGCATACATAATTTCTATTATACAAAAATGACATACATAATATACAATTCTAGGAAACCTAAAGATGGTTACAGAAGTCCTAACCATTTCTATCTGGAGAAACTCAACTTATCATACCATAAAATAAAATGATCTCTTTCACAACCACCCTCCTTATAAATATATGACTTTTTTTAGATTGCCACATCATTTTAAAATTTTTGAATAAATCCTCATTCCAAATGAATTAAAAAAAGTGATATGGAAAGGCTGATATGGAAAGGCTCTGTGTAAGCTACAGTGACAGATTCAGATCTGAATATGGGCCCTGTCTGCAAAAAGCCGTATATAAAACTGGAGTAGAAAAAAAGGATCTATAAAACTTACATTTTAGAATTCTATTTCTTTGTTGATTGAATCCCCCAAATGGAGGAACTATATACATTATATACACAAAGTAGCTTCTGGGAAAAAGAGAAAGGTTAAGTCAATTTTACCACCCTTATAAATGATAAAATGATATACCAAGTGCCAACGAAGGGCAGACTAAATATATTTTATTGCAATTTCCTACAGAATTTCCATTAAAAGTACAAGAAAAAAATGTATCTATCCACAAAGGAATCTGGCAGTAAAATGCAGCACCTTTGTGTAGAACACAGGGTCTTGAAATGTCTGACCCCCACCTCTGTGATCTTATAAAGCAGGAAAATGTTGAAGATAGGAGAATTCCTACTGGGAACAAGAGAAAGAGAGAGTTCTCTACTCCCTCTCAGGGACCAGGAGGTCTTCTACTGCAATGCTCCAGTGTCCACTGGGCCCCTAACTCTAACTCATTTAGTCACAACCATAATTGAGTTCTCTACTGTAACTGCAGCTGAAGGAAAAAACAGGAAAGGAGTTTTTAAGCTCATTTTAACTAAATGTCTTCAAAGAGAAAACTGAGGTGTAAAGTCTATTTCCTCCTCTAGCTCTACCTCTCTTTCCCTCCCTCCCTAATTTCTCTGTCTCAGACACACAGACTCGCACACTTATTTCACATACGTATATTTTCTCTGAAGCCAAAGAATTTAAGAGCCATATACAGCCACTCAAAGAGTCATCAAGATGATAATAATTATGTCTTTTTATAAGTCATATACTCTTTGAAACTCCCAAAGCCCTCTTTTTAAAGAAGCTAACTAAAACACTGATTGAATAGAATGTATATGTAATAAGACAACCGCTTATTTACTGGTTAAGTGAATTCTTAGATCAGGACAAGTGGGGCTTACATTTCATCCCTGATACTTAAAAGTCACATGCACTTGGGCTAGTTATGCATCGTCTATAAACCTCAGGTGTCACTGGTAAAAGGAAGATAATGATACTTTAAAGGATTATCGCAAGGTAAACTGCAGATGGCGGTATCACAGCATATAGAGCCCAGTATTTGGCATATAGTAACTATACAATAAATGTTGGTTTTAAAAAAGGAAACAAACAAGCAAATGCAATATGGGGAAGATTTCTAAAATACCCTCTTCTGCCTTGGCAAGTAGAAGATATTGGTGGCTGAGGATCTAAGCAGGTTTTCATCATCATTGACCTAAGTCAGAGCTATCAGCGTAGAAGAATCAGACACCAGATTGAATATCTACCCCAGAACCTACCTTTTTTTTCTTCTTTCCCTCCTTCCTTCTTTCATAAAAAGTCTACATTAGCAACTACTGTGATTAGAATACACCATATGTCAGTGATAGAGAAATGAAAATAAAATCAGTACTTCAGGAACGTTCCAGTGTACTGGGGAAAAGAGAGAAGTGAAATGGTAGTACGAAATGAGAGGTCAGTGTTAAGACAGGTATATTCTAAGGTGCTACTAAAACATCACAGAAGGGCAGCTGAGTCAGATTGGGAGGTTGAGGGAAGTCTTATGAGCAGAGATGGTTAAGGAGAGACCAGGAAAACACATGGACATTCAAAGCTCTTGCATATACAACACATAACACACTCAGCCTAAAATAAGCCTTTTTAAGGCCTCGTGTAGGTGAGGAACTACTTTCTGATTTGACTCACTAAGCACCAGAATGTTAACTCTCAGATTCTCACGTCAGTACTCTCAGCTCAGATAGCTAAGTATAAAAACACATGAAAAATTCCTTTCAGAGATATATAAAGTCCACAAAAGGTTGTTAAGAATGACTGTGTTCTCACTGTGGAATAAGAATGACCTACATTTTATTTGAGAGCTGAAATAGGCAAACTAATAAAACAAACTACAAAAGATCTACGGTGTGATCTTATAACAAATTTCACTTCTCTCCCTCTCTAAGGAACTAATGAAAATCCTTAACAGACCAATGTTTTAGAACTCTTTCAATTTCTCCTTTTGCATGATCTACATTTTCCCGTTCCACGCTGTTCTCTTTATTTGCCAACCTAAGCTGGTGTTACTTTCTTGAATTGGAGTTGTTACTATTAAAAGTACATGAAGATTTTTCAATCTCTATGAACATGATAGCATTTGCTTTGTTCATTGTCATATTTGCTGAAACTAGAATGACCATATGTTTGGCACATAGTAGGTATTCAATAAACATTTCATATATGAACAAACACCAACACCACCACCCCAAAAAAGTACTGAACTTGACAAAAAGTTGGTTTCTATCTCTGTGCAGTCGTACTTTGTGTCTCTCTTTAATCTAGTTTCAGTGTTGTGTCAGTGGGAAAGATTACATTTTGTTCTTTGTGGCTAGAATACTTCTGAATTAGAATCTAAATTGAAAACAGAATGCCACTGGGCAGAAATATGGTTGCTTTTACTGAATTCCTTAGGATTCTCGGTGTCTAACCCTGGACAACCCACAATTGAGTAGCACACACAAGAACGAATGAAAGGAAAGAAACATATGGATTAATTCGGGAACTATATTGCATTCGTTATCCTGGGGTGTGGAGTGTCCCATAGGGAATAAAGAAAAAGAGCAAAGAAAAGTCCAGAGTTGAATCCTGATGAGTGGCTTGAGCAATGCCATGTAGTTAGGCACAGCCCTACATATACTAAACCCTCCCCCAAAATTTTAAGAATTAGGAAAAATTATAAATTTTAATATCCCATTTTTATAAGATTTAACGAAATTGGCACATTTAGACATTGCTAATTATAGTTTGGTATCAAAATTTCTGAAGTGTTTAACAAAATTTATCAAAAATACGCATAAAAATCCATAACCTTTAGTCAAGATACTTTATTTTGAGAAATTTATCCTAAGAAAAAGCATTGACATACACAAGGATACGTTTGTATGTACAAAGATATTATGTGTAATGTTAGCTGTGATATAGCTAAAAATAGTGAAATGTTTAACCCAAATAGTCAATAGTAGTCTTGATTATCTAAATCACAATTTATCTACATAATGTAATAACAGTTATAGAACATGTTGTAACTGTAACTGTTATAAATCACATTATAGAAAGTGCATTCTATATCTCATGAAGTAGAGCTAACATTGGTGCTTTCAGGGAGAGTGAAAAAATCTTGCTCTTCATATGTAAAAAGCACAGATATAAATATAGTACATAAATAAATAGCAGTGTATCTGTGGTGCTAAAATTTCATGGGAGTAGCGATTATGGGAAAAAATATTTTAAAAAACTCCTTTGTGGGACAATAATGAACAAAAGGTTAAGAAATACTATTATAGAAGACTATTTGACAAATAAAATATTCCTGATAAATAACAACCACAGTAATCATCGTTGTTATTGTAATAGTAGCTAATCAAATGGGCCCGTGTTATATGCTTTACATAGACAATATGGTTTAATTCTCAAAAAATACTCACAAAATAGGTATTATTCCCACTTTTTATGGAAGGAAATAGAAAGTTAAAAAGAGTATCATTTCCCCACATGAGAAAACTGACTGTCAAGAAGGTTACGAAATTTACCCAATGTAACACAACAGTAAGAGATTCAGATGCAGACTTAGATCTATCTGAATCTAGTCAACACACTCTTAGCCATTATGTAGGTTTCCCAACAGTGTGATTACACACACACACACACACACACACACACACACACATGAACAGAAGTATACAAAGCAAAGTATTAGTGAAAATCTACAGAAGTTTAAGTATTTAATTTCTTTGGCTTTTCTTTGCTACCAAATTTTCTGCATATTGCATGTATTATTTTTAATAATAAAGAATAAACAGTAAATCTTACATCAATAGTTAACCTTGTCCTCAAGGGGCTTTCAGATAAGGAGAAGAGAAGACATGAAAGCAAATAATTAGGATGTGAGTGGAATTAAGTCCCACTTCAGTTACTCACCACCTATATTCCTTGGGCAAGTTCCCCCAAACCTTTTCTATGTTTCAGCTAATAAATATTAATAGAAATTAGAATACTTATGAATATGAATATGAAAAGTATCATAGAGAAGTGAGAAGTAAGCCTCAACCCCCTCCAGCCTCACTCTGTGGCCCACACGTGACTAGTATCAAAGCTTCAGAGGCAGGGTCCCAAGTAGAGCAGGTGGACATGAAATTGACCTTGAATGCCAGGCTAAGGAATATGGATTAAACCTAGCAAATGTTCTCTTTAATTAATCCCTAATGTCAGTAGGCTTCATTTTCTTCTTCCTCCCTCTCTCTCTCTCTCTCTCTCTCTCTCTCTCTCATCTTTGCTTTCAACCCTCTACTTTTAGGAGAAGAGGCTACGAAAAATTTTAAGTTAACCTCAGGGTTCATATTAATTGAATTTTTTCTTTATTTCTTGCTATAAAGCTTGCTAGAGATGTCTCCTGCACTGAAGGACTTATTAGCAGGGGAAATGGCACATTCTGCAGCCTGCCAGCAGAATTCAGAGCAGCCTGGCACCTGCCTTGTTCAATTAATAAGCAGGTAAGGATTTTATCTGAGCACACGTTTCTCCTTCCCCTTTCCTCATCCACCTTGAACCATTCATTAGCGCCAAATGGGTTCTGTTCTATGCTCCTGGGAAAGGCTTCCTCCCAAAGTCATCCTTCTCTGGACCTCCACTTGTTGTGGCCCTTCTTGGGCAGATGGTGTCTGGAAGGCATGATTGATAAACATGTTTAAATATAGAAGGCAATCTTTTCTGTGTGCCAAGCAATTACTCAACATCACAGATAGGCCTGCCATGGACCAACAAAATAGCTATAGTTTATGATTTAACACACTGAGGAAATGGAAAATTATTAAGAAACCATCAAATGTCCGTGTGGCAGTAAAATCTGGAAAACATTTACCAGCCACCATTTGCAAGCAAAGCTACCAGATTATAGGAAGGCTGAAAGTCACCTTGCCTTCTTCATACACTGTAGATTCATGGTTTGGGAAGAGGCTTCATCTTCTAAGGAAAACAGCTCTACTACAGAGAAAATTTTAAACTAGCCAAAGGACACCTCATCAATGTCTAATTGTTTTCTCCCTGCACCTGACCTGAATGAATATAATCATATGAGGGTTACAATGCCTTTGACATTGCATGTGTCAGGCGCTGTGCTAAGCACTTCACATTCATTGCCTTGTTAAATTCCTGATACAAGCACATTGATGGGTGCTGTTATCTCCCAAATAATAGCTGCAGAAATTAAGGCTCAGGAAGGTTAAGTCGTTTAAGATAAGCTTATAAATGCTAGAGGCAAAACTCATACCGAGGGCTGTCTCACTCTAAATTCTGTGTTTGTTCCACAGGACTAGGCTGATCTTTACAATAATCCACTCAACTCATTTCTTCAAGGCCTCATCTTCATAAATATCCCAGCCCTACCTTATCATCTTCTCTAAGATGTGGCTGCATGACAAAAGGAACACATTTTGGAGAGGATCTTCTCAGGCATAGCTTCAAATTTTGAAGGTTAAATTAGGGACATCACCTAGCATTTATTAAGAAAAAAAGGTGACCTGACCCATGACCCGTTTAATATGGAAAAAAATTTTTTTTGAAACAAAAACAACAACTGAAAAGATCAAAAGCAAAAGGAAGAGTTTCTGGTAAGGACTGAGTTAATCATAATCTAATCATCACCATATCCCTCCCCACCAATAGGCACATGTTTACAACCACAGTATTAGAGGTTTTAAAAAGAGGCAAGACATACCTAAGAGAGATGGAACAGGATCAGATTCAAACTAAAGAAAAAACTCTTCTTATATTCCAATTGTCTTTCCTTTTTTAGGATCTATTCTTGTGGGGCGATGCTTGAAAAAATTTCTTAGTTAAGGACATGGGAACAATCACCATAAAAAGAACAGGGTCCACAAGGGAGCAACAGAAATTTTATAAGATGAAAACTATCTTGCCATGTAATTTAAGTTACATAATGATGTTTATGTGTATGTGTGTATCTACATAATTATGATTATAAACACAGAAAAAGATAGAAATACAAATTAAACCCTAGATCTCCATTTGACTTTATAGCCAAAGATATGACAGCAAAAGCAGCTCTATAATCACTGGTTTCTCCTTTAGGCTTCCCTGAACCTTCTCTGACCAAGGAGCATGAAATTCCACAATATGATCGTCCCTTTATAGTTTAGTATTTGGAGAAAAAGATTTACAAATCACTTATAGCCCAGAAGCCCTATGAATAACAGCTAACATTTATTAAGCATTTAGTGTGTATCTGTCAATGTGATAAATGTTTGACATTACCTAACTTACAATAACCTTATGAGTAGAAATTATCATTATACCCACTTTACAGATGAAATTAAGTTTCAAGAGTCTAAGCAATTTATTCAGAGTCAAGAACTAGGATGTGAGCCCAGGTCCGCCTGCTGCAAATCCATATTCTTAGCCACCATTCAACAAAACTGCCAACTATTGGTAGTTTTCTGACTTTAATATATTTCTTTAACCCATCTGCTGGGGCAGTGAGCATTTTTCTCTGAAGATTCCAATAAAACACATAATGACTCCAAAAAAATACCTTTTCTTTCTTAAAACGTATCTTTGCACATCATTTAAGGATAAGAATTTACAATAAAAGATTCAAAATGTAACATAAAATGTCTCATTTGTAACAGCAAACAAAAATATAAAATAGGTCAATATAAACTTAATTTTTGAAAACATATGCAGGACCCATAAGAAAAAATAAGTACACTTTTCCCCAGATCATAAAGTAATAGAGAAAACAGAGAGATTATTTTCCTAGAAGAGAATGACTCAATTTGGGAAAGATGAAGCTCTTTCCAAATTAATGAAGATGTTTAATCTAAATTCTAATCAAAAGCCCAGTAAGATTATTTGAAAAGGAGCTAAAAGAAACATCTAGGAGTTTACCTAGTAGAATAAACTAATTAAAACGAATTTAAAAATTTTCCCCAGAAGAATTGGGCAGATAAATATGCAAAAGATATTATAAAGTTACAACACACTCTCTTGCTAGCTATTTGACCTTAACCATTTACTTGAAATTCAGTGCGTCTGCCTTCTTACTTGTAAGTGGGGGATAGAATAGCATCTACTATTACTGTTAAATAACATTCTCAGTAATAAAGTTCCTTATATCCTCAATAACCAGATATTATTTGGTGGATTAT